>RJWM01000680.1:0-60257 GCA_004363535.1 Dasyprocta punctata
TTTTTTTTTTTTTTTTTTTTTTTTTTTTTTTTTTTTTTTTTTTTTTTTTTTTTATTTTTTTTTTTTTTTTTTTTTTTTTTTTTTTTTTTTTTTTTTTTTTTTTTTTTTTTTTTTGCAACACTCTCTCCTGCTAGACGAGTGCTTAGTCTGTACCCCAGTCCTTAGTCTATTTCTTGAAGCTGTTAACTTTCACACATAAGAGGTGCTGCTGTAAATTTGGAAAAGATACTTTTAAATCATAAAAGAGGAAATTATTTTGCTTTATCAGGTAGAATTGGGCATTTTATAACCCCACAAATCAAATACATTAAATCATGTCCTTACTTGTACTTCACAGAGAAATATTCATTCATTTTTGACATCCGTGCTTTCTTTTTCTGCTGTCTTGTTTCAGGATTGAAGTCTGCTACCTGTGGCCCAGGGTTTTGAAATGCCAAGCATTTTAGCTGCCGCTCTATTTGTTGCTGTGAAACAAACAAAATGTTTTACCAGGGAGACACAAATAATTGTATTCATTTTACATTGTCTCACAATGAACCCTCTATAGTTTTCATCATGGTAGCATGATCTTTGTTTTACACAGAGAAATAAATGGCTTAATCTGATTAGCTTTCAAAAGATGATGTAAATATTTTCAAATTAAGCAATTCTTTGTAAATAAAGAAATACATAGCCTGAAACTCATAATAAAAATGTTAAAAGAAGGGGGAACAGAAGGCTTCTTTCTAGCTGCAAAACACCAGCAAACTTTTTAAATCTGATGAAAATTAGCATTAGAAATAGCACTTTCAGCCGGGCGTGGTGGCACACGCCTTTAATCCCAGCACTCGGGAGGCTGAGGTAGGAGGAGCTTTGTGAGTTCCAGGCCGGCCTGGGCTACAACGCGAGCGCAAGGCCGGCCTGAGCTACATAGTGCGACCCTGCCTCAAAAAAAACCAGGGCTGGGGGTTTGGCTCAGTGGCTTAAGCGCCTGCCCTGGCAGGCGCGAGGTTGTGAGTTCAATCCCCAGTACCGCAAAAAAAAAAAAAAAAAAAAAAAAAAAAAAGAAATAGCACTTTCTGGTGGTTAGGAGGAGGGAATAAAGGCCCTTCCTCAGCTGTTAGCTGACATTGTGTCTCCAATCACAGTGAGAATCCAAAGCCCACAGGGCCCTGCTCCTGCGAGCTCTGAGATAGCTTTCAGAACCATTCCCTATCAACATTTGAGCTTCAATTCAGAACACAACCCCAGAAGGGTCTATTCACAAGTCAAAGCCAGATTTGAACAGGAATAATTCTTCTAGAATGAATATCTAGATTATTAGGGTAAATTTTCAAAAAACTTTGGGGGAGTTTTGTATAGTATTTAGATATTAAATAGGGCCTCATGGGTAGATGAGCAAAAACTGCTTTGTCAAATACCGATGACTTTTTTTTAAGTGCAGAATGTAAGTCATAAGGCAAGAGAATGGTTTTTTAAAAAGGATTTTAGAAGAAAATAATCTGTGTAGCCTGAAAACATAAGCTGATACATACATGAAAATGATATACTTGGAACAAAAGGGACTCTTTCAATGTAACAGATTGTAAGAGAAACTCCTAGGCTTTTCTCAGTTAATTTATTTTAATAGATCTAGGAAGTATAAAATAATATATATCATTAAAATTTCATCTTGATGTGTGTATATGGGTCTGTTTTACTAACTTAACCTTGTGAAACAGCTCTGCATTTAGGTATGAAATAAGTAAAGCCTACTCTTTGTTATATGATTGTTCTCAGTTGCATAGTAAGAGGTTAAAGACAGAAACATCAAGGTAAGCCTACCTGTGTTTCAGTTTTGATTTTACCACTTGTTACCACTTGACCAAGCTCCTGTTTTCCTAATCTCATTTTAAATGGGGCTAATCATAATATGTTGTAATTTTATGTGAATTGACATATACAAAGTTTAAAACCACTGCATAATAAGAACAAAGTAGGAATATGTTAAGTAAAAACATTTGAGTAAATTCTTTTCAAATATTCCACCTGATAATAAAATTTTATTGCAAAAAACAATAAATGCTGGGTATAGTGGCATATGCCTATAATCCCAAAACTCAGAAGGGAAGGCTGAAGCAGCAGGATCACTGTGAGTTTGAGGCCAGCCAGGGCTACTACACAGTGACTGCAAGACCAACGTAGACTACATAGGGAGACCCTGTTTCAAAGAAGAACATACACAATACTGAACTAAAAATCAAGAAACATGAGGAGCAACAAAGAGGAAATATGTCAGTGAGACCACTCCTTCAGCCCAAGAGCACAGATCCTTCCTGTGGAGTCCTGATGAGCCCATCCTCTCACCAAACCCACGAACATCTCAGAAATCCCCAAGTTGGGAATTCAGCCAATACTATGCAGTCATAAAATCCATATATCATACCAGTTGCTTCTGTCCAATTTGACAGATTTTCTCTGAAGAACTTTGATCTGTGTGTCCCTCTTGAATGGAATTGTTTTTATCTGCCTGGTCACTCATTTTTGATCACTAAAAATGTAATGGGGAAGAAAACATATTAATATCACGCATCTCCAGTAACTTTATCTTACAATTCTTTTCTGCTCTTCCTTTATTTTCTTTTAAGGCCAGGCTTCCTGAAAGAGCCATCTACACTCCTGGCTCCTTTATTCCTACTCACTCTCGCTGTGTGCAACTACCCCAGCACATTCTAGTGGTGCTCTTCCCTAGCGAGTGCTCCACGAGCAAACTGACTGTATCTTATGATTCCTAGCACATAGACCTCTCTGGAATAGCCAACGCTAGAACCATTCTCTCTTGCTTAATAAGACTATGAATTTGCATATTTCTCCTTCCCTCTTTCATCCACTTTTATACTTATTCTCTTGAGAAAACAAAGTAAGATGTTGATGTCATAAATCCCCAGGAACTTAGTGAAAAATCTCATCTACTCCCATGACTCCAGCTGCCACTTCTTCAGTTATTGTTCCCCAACTACCTCTAAGAGTCTTGACCCACAACATCCACTCAAGTTCTCTGAGATATTTCTAATGCAACTTGGGCTAAAAGGAAGATGTCGGTTTTCCATTAACACTGAGTTACAAAAATGACTATAACTTCAATATACTTCAGCACACATAGGGGTACTTGGCATGTGTGTGTGTGTGTGTGCACGTGTGTGGAAGTGTGTGTGTGTGTGTTTGAGGTGAAGGCACAGTTACTGATCATAAGCGGGCAATGCAGAGCTGGTCTGCAGAGCTCTATTAGAGAAGACCACAGGACAGAGGAACTGTCCTAGGAGCTGCTGCTTTCCCTAACTCTCATCAACCACCAGTACTGCCTACAGGGAACTATTTCTCCCAAAGAAGCCTAAGAGTTAGGCTCAAGTTGACTTGGGTTATTTGGCACCAGCTTCCCCTCAGCCACCTGGAAATTCCATTTCTATCAGTGGATCTCCATTTTCCCAACATCTGGGTTTGTCAAGACCTTTGTTCTTACTTCTGCATCTACTTTCCAATTGCCAATCTTAAATTAGGAAATCATATTGATTTTTATTTTCTGATAGTCCTAATTTTTATTTTCTCTTTGTGTTCGCTATTGAGTGGTCTGCCATAGTAATAACAGAATAGTACTTATAGTAGTAGCCGTGGTAATATTCGTAGTGCTTTTCCTTTGACCAAGATGACCTTAGGTTGACTAAAGTTCAGACAAATTTCTTCCTGACAATAAGATCTTGACATTCATTTCCTTAGAGCATTTCTGTAGAAAACTTGCAATTATAAACCTTTTTTCCCCCCTTTTAAATGTAAATCCTCTCATGTCATGTTGCAATCCCAAACTATTCTTCTCAAGGACCTGGAGCCATCCTTTTGAAATGTAATCAGCTAGGAAGAAAGCAACCCTATCAGGGGATTGGAGGCTGACTTTAATTAAGTACCAACTAGGAAACACAAGAGGCCTTATCACAGAGAAAGACATTTGCAAAAGTAAATCAATGTGCTTGACACTTCCCATTGACTGATCGCCCCTCACATCCTCCAGCGCTGTTCTCGTAGTTCACCCCAGCCCTTGAGGACTTGCTCAAGGTGTGTTTCAGTGGAATTAAGTTCAGGCTAAACTCTGGCCTCTGTCCTTTATTGGAATAGCTCTTAATGGTCTTCCATGTTTCTTTAAAAGTTGTACTTTGTCCAGAACTATTTTATTTTATTTTATTTTTTATTTATTTATTATTTTGTGGCACCGGTGATCAAACTCACAACCTCATGCCTGCCAGGCAGGTGCTTAAGCCACTGAGCCAAACCTCTGGCCCTTCCAAAACAATCTTAACTTTAACACTTTCATATGTAAGTTTAGATGGGATCAAAGAAATGTTCCTGTGGAGTGTTTTTCAACTCATATGAAGATAAAACCGTGTGGGGCTGCTATAAAAATCAGATTACTGGCTGAATCCCAGACCTACTGGAGTTATAATTTGAAAAGGGGAATCTTGGTAATCTGTACAATTACAAATTCATGTGAATCCTAACTTTAGGCAATTAAAGGAAACATTAGGATAGAAAACGTAGACATAATTCTCTCCATCCAGTCTTGCCAGCTGACCCTGAAAGAATTGCTCATACTTTCTTCCCTTTCTCATTTTGTCAAATAACATTCTGGCCATGTGAATATTCCTAACTCACGAATTTATTCCATTTCTATTAAAAATCATCAGTGGTTCCTCTCTGCCAATGGTATCCCACATCACTGGCATATCACTGAAAGTCCATCACAGCTGCCCGCCACACTGACAGGCCTAAGTTCCTCTCCTGGCATATCTGCCTTTGAGCCGAAGGTTCCTGATCTCACTATTCCCGTTAAGGCACCTCCCACCCCGTACCTAAATGAATCTTTCAACTTTGAGCTTTGGCCCCAAACTGCGAGGCTTCTTTATATAACAAAATTTTCCCCTCATAGGACAGCTATGACTATCTCTGCGAGGAAGAACTTTTCCTGAAATGGGATGGGATTTGAGTCACTCAGAGGAATAAATATCTTATGCAAATCCTCTCCCTTAGGAAACTTTGTGTCCTTCATGAACTGTAAGTCTGCACCGACCGATTAGGAAGAAAATTTGCTGCATTTTGTTTCAAATAAAGCAAAAAAGAAATTATAATGGCATTTCATGAGGCACTGAAATTATAACAAGATTTTATTGTAAGCCCAAAATATCTGCTCCAGGGAAAGTATAAAAAGGCTCAGAATTTCCCCTCCCCTTGTTTGGTATTCTCAAGGCAGAGGTTCTTAACTAGACAGTGCCGGGGGTACTTGAACTCAGATGAATAAGAAACACATGTTTATTTTCACTAACTTCAAACTGAAATTCTGGTATTTCTTTCAATTATAGTACAATCACCAGGCCTCAGTAGTGTTAGTAGTATCTAACACAGATTTTAATAACCCATTAGGTCACTGTTAACATTTCACTTACATGTGCTACTTCTTCAAAATGGTGCTAGTTCTTAGACCTGCCAATCGATCTTATTGTTTGATGTGTCAATAAATAAGCACATATGTAACTATCAAAACATTTTGGTAAGTGTACCTTAATCTAGTTCCCTTTGAAATGTTATGGTTTTTATTTTTAAGATGAAAAAAATCCTTCTGAAAAGTAGTCCATCTATGCCACTGTCTGCCAAAAGGGTGCATGACACACAGAAGAAATGAGATTCAGAGACCCTGGAAGCAGGCCTGGGAAACCGACTGCCACCATCTCCATTGTTCCTGATGATGACAATGACAGCTGCTGGCTCAGGATCATCCAGACTGTAGAGGATGCTCATCGTCAAGTGTATGGCTATGACCATGGTATACCCTCAGTTACTGTGTTTGGTGTGGAGACAAAGAATGTAAAATCGTTTATCAAACTGTTTTGTCTTAATGTTGCACCATACTGCCTGTGAAAGGTCCAAAATGTGATCCAAAACAAAGAAAAGAGACTCCCAGTCCTGACTTACAGAACAGTTACTCTAAGAATGATCAAAGATAGAAGGGGTAAATGTTTGATATCAGTCTGGGGAAAAGGAACACGTTTGGCCACAATAGAAATCACCTGGTCCAAGCCCGGTGCGGTGGCGCACGCCTTTAATCCCAGCACTCCGGAGGCTGAGGTAGGAGGAGCGTTGTGAGTTCGAGGCCGGCTTGGGCTACAACATGAGCACAAGGCCGGCCTGAGCTACATAGTGCGACCCTGTCTCAAAAAACTAGGGCTGGGAGTTTGCCTCAGTGTCTTAAACACCTGTCTGGCAGGGACGAGGTTGTGAGTTCAATCCCTGGTGCCACAAAAAAAAAAAAAGAAAAAAAAAAGGAAGAAAAGAAAAGAAATCACCTGGTCCATAAATCACACTGAATACTTTAGCTGCCTTTTTCTTCATAAAAAGACTGCCTCCCTGGAGGAAATGGTTCACTGATTTACCTTCTAACGCAAGCTCCTATATTCACCATTTGCTCTAGAGACATGTTGGTTACAACATGCAACATCTTTCTGTTTTTCAATTTTTGGTGAAATTTCAATTTTTGCATGCAAATTCTTATATCTGTTAGGGTTGTTTTGTTTACTTGGAACAGTCTTTCACCTTTCTTTTTAATTAATACATTTTAATTATAGAGTAATAAATTTCATTGTGATGTATCACCCCCTCATCTTCCTGTACCCTACCCTACCCTTCTTATACCTTTTTTCTTACTCCCAGGAAGCTCAGAATTGTTTAGTAGACAATGTCCAATAAATGTCTTATAAATATTGCGCTTACGGCATCTGTTATATGCTAAGTATTACACATATACTTTTTTATTGAATTTTCAACAATACAAATTACATATTATTTTTCTACTTTACAGATGAAGAAACAGACCCATAGAGATCATTTAGGTAACACAGTTATTAGTACATTGCATTTTGAATCCTCATCTGTCTAACCTCAAATACTATGCCATTTTCAGGATGTTGCACTGTGTCCTGACTTGTGTCTAGATGTCCACCCAAAGCCTCATAAGGCTGTAGGCTGGGCTTTTCAGAGGTAGCTAGATCTAGAGTGTATGACACTAGCATCAAAGGTGTATGACTACTAAATCAGTCCACTGATTGGTTGGCATAGTTCTGAGTAGATTTAAGGGTGTTCCACCCCGGGTGGAATATAAGGGACAGAAAGAGTGTCACCACTTGTTGCTTTCTGTTTCTTTACTGCTTGGCTGCTTTGATACCTTCTGCCTGCCAAGAACTGTTTCTCCTCTGTGATGCCCCTCTGCCACACCACTCCGCCTTGACTGGTTGGAGTCAGCCAGCAATGGACTGAAACCTCTGCAGACTGTGAGCTACAATAAACCTTTCTTCCTCTAACTTTGAATGTCAGGTATTTTGTCTCAGCAGCAAGAAAAGTAACTAAGACAGTGTTTTAAGATATTTTTTGGTTGTATAATCTCTACATAGGATATTGCTGAGGAAGAGGATGCCTTTGATGTCAGTCACACAGAGCCTTTTCAAAAACAAACCTGGGAAGGGGTGAGGAGGATGTGCAGCACCTAAGTCACCTCAGTTTTGCCTCCTTCAGTTCTACAGTAGCATGGAACCTGCTGCCTATGCTGGGAAATGGCTCTCATCTTAGGCCACATTTGACTTCAGGACTGGATTCCCAAGTTGGCATAAATGAAGCAAGTCACTGCGTTAGTATCCCTGAGTTGCTGTAACAAAATACTGTGAAGTGGGTGGCTTACACAGCAGACATTTACTTCTCACAGTTCTGGAGGCTGGTAGGTTCAAGATCAAGGTACTAACTGATTTGATTTTATCCAAGGCTCTCTTCCTGGCTTGTAGTGTGCCTTCTTCTTACCAAATCCTTTCATGGCCTTTTCTTGGTATATGATACTGTGGGGAAAAGGGTAAATCTGTTTGTCTTGCTTTTCTTATAAGGCTACTATCCTCTCAAATAAGGGCCTGTACTTATGATTTCATTTAATCTTACTCTGTAAAGACCTTATTTCCCAAGATAGTCATAGTGGAATTAGAGCTTCAATCCATTAATTATCTCAAGAGAGGGTACAATTCAGTCCATAGTACTCACATATGGACAAAATTATTCTTTAAAATTCTTTTATGAAGATAGCTCATTGGATATGTGTGTGTATGTATATATGATAGTTAAGATAGTTATACTACTAATTTCTCTTAGTTCATTGAAAAGAAAGGTCCGTGCTAACATTGTTTGGACAATTAAATGCGCTATCTTGTACTCTAATTTAAAGATAATAATACACAATGTATTAAGCATTGTTAGCCGGGCGTGGTGGCGCACGCCTTTAATCCCAGCACTCGGGAGGCTGAGGTAGGCAGAGCGTTGTGGGTTCGAGGCCGGCTTGGGCTACAACACGAGCGCAAGGCTGGCCTGAGCTACATAGTGCGACCCTGCCTCAAAAAACCAGGGCCGGGAGTTTGGCTCAGTGCCTTAAGCGCTTGCCCTGGCAGGCGTGAGGTTGTGAGTTCAATTCCCGGTGCCGCAAAAAAAAAAAAAAAAAAAAAAAGCATTGTTACCCTCTAATCATCATGTTTTGAAATTTTGGTTTCTTTTTTTTCTTTAAAATAAAAAAAAGAAAGAAAATACCACATTGGAAGAGTCTTATACAGCCAGATTATTTCTCCAGCACTGGAATACAGTTTTGTTTCTTGGGTTGAGCAATCAATGAAGAAGTTAGCTTATACATAGGAGCCAGGCTGATTAACTTTGACTCAAGTGATGTTTATCTTTAACTCCAGAATCACACACCATGATGGCAAGTTGAACACTCTCTGGAGGCTTTAAAAACTACATCAACTGAACTGAAGAATGAGTAGCAGATCAGGTCTCTATCTTCCCATTCACTCTGAGGCACAAGTCACAAAGGGAACTCCAGGCAACAAATCAAAAGGAATTCCTACTTCAATCCCTTATACTCATTGTTAGGGTACCCTGGAATGCATACAGCTGCATCGTGCATAGGATATAATGAATATTTTTCTACCTTCATCACTAAGGACATCAGCAAATTATTAAAGCAAGATATGCATTTGGCTTAAACTCTGGGCCAAAAGTTGGCCTTGATTTTTATTATCACATGGGGTAATTTGTTAAGAGGCATGATCTCTTAAGATTCCTGGAAAATTATTTAGAAGTAAAAGGCACGCATATATTTATGCAAGACAAAAGAGTCAAGCTATTTTATTCTCCTTCTGTCTCTAGTGTTAGTTCCCATACTTGCTGAAAAAAATGACAGGTCACTGAGGTAACTGACAGGTGTGTCAAATCCCACCAGGGACAGATTTGGGAGACAGAAATCACACTGTGCAAGTGATCAATTAAATTATTCCCTTGCCACTCCCTGCCAGTTGAGTCAGCTGTTTTCAAAGCCACAAAACTGCCCGATAACCACTAAAAAAACTCCATTGACATTTGTCCATCAGAATTAATTTTGACCTATGCTTTTGAGAGTGTCATTTGTTAAATAATGTTACTGCTTTAGAAACAACATTATAGTATCTATAGGTATTCTAGAGAGACTTCGAAAGCTTATGTTCTTACCACACACACACGCACACATACCCACACGCTATGGTCCAGTATAAAATAATGTGAAAACACACATATGGTATATTTAAAATAATTTGAAAGTGCATGGAAGAGATAATTTGATTATTTGGAGGACACAACATGACCATATAATTGCTATTACTAACGCCATCATTGCAGCTGTCTGTCTGCTATCACTTTAAAACTAATGCCTCTAAAGCGCACATCAGGATAAGCTATGGATCAATGTCTACAACGGCCTCTCTAACTGCACATTATTTACAGTGCGAAGCTCTTGGATTACATATTCAAATTATTCTTTGCAATTTACAGGGCAATGAAAAACAGGAATCTGTCCATTTGCCCTGCCCCACTGGCAGAGAGTACAAAAGAAGGAAACTTTTATGAGACCAGAAGACTGGACGATATTCAGCATTATCTGATAAGTGTAATTTTAAAACACTCATCTCCAATATTTCAAGGTAAAGTTTCTTTCTCCCACTTCCCTATCATCCTTTCGTGCTTGTTTCTTCATTTTTATTTTTATTTCAGTCTGCACTGCAATGAAACAACTCCAATCATCATCCACTCTCAAGGACAACACATCAACATAGCAACATAGATTCAGAGTAAGCACCTGTGGCTTGTTCTGCCTGTTTTCCCTCTACCAGCGTTAGAGGGCCCTGGGTCTAATGCATGCATCCATAACAAAGCAATGCCTTTCAAACCAAGTGCCACATTGCTATTTCTGCCTACTTCTTCATGGTAGTTGCCCACTGAAGCCGAAATTGTAGGGTGATAAAGAGAAAGTACACATACCTTTAAATTGGATGGAAAGAAAGAAAGAATACAGGAAAGAAAGAGAAACTGTATTCCTCTGTTTTCTTTGTTTTGCTGAGAAACCATAGAACCCTCAAGGGAAAAAATCTAAGGTCTCAAAGGTGTTTCTTTAATTCAATGCTTTTATAATGATGGCTGGGAGGAGGAGGAGGAGAGGTGGGAATGGGGGAGGAGTGGATGTAAATGTTAACTCCCCCTTCCACTATGGGCTAATTTCTAAAATCCTATGAACTCAGTGATAATTGATCTTCTCTCCTATTTTTCATTCAAAAAAAGCAACTGATCTAGTGTTTTGATTGTACAGCTCTGTATCTTATCTCAACTTTAAATGTTTAACTAATATTAACACCAAATTTCCCATTGGCTATTTTTACACATCTGTGGAAATAGCATACTGTATATATATTGTTTTCGGCTAAAATTTAAGAAAGAATTGTGTTGTCCCAAGAGAAAACTAAATCATGTTTATAAACTGTGTCTAAGAAATGTATTAATTTCTAAATTACAGCCCTCTAAACATTGTTCTCTGCCACCAAGATTCATATATTATCACTGGCAGGTTAATACGAGCTCTGTAGGCGTGAGGTTGTGAGTTCGATCCCTGGTACCAAAAAAAGATACCAGCTCTGTTCATTTGTGAATTTTAGTGTAAAACCACCATTTCATTCCTAATTACTTTTATTGCAAAGAAGAAGGAAAGGAAATAAAATCATGAAAGGAGCTAGCAATCCATCTGGCAATGATGAAAAAACTTAAGGTGATTCCACAATGAAGTATGTTTGATCTGAACCTTACATTTATTAAGTCACTGCTATATTTTAAGTAAATTTTGCATAGCCACAAATATGTTTAGTGTTTCTAGTTACAGACTGATAAAACTCAAAGCAGGTAAAAAAAAATCTCACCAGACATTTCCACAATCAATCACAACCTATAAACACGTTCTTTGGCCAAGGGTTGGCCTCATTCTGACAATCAGCAGGAAAAGGCACCTTCTGGTGCTTTACAGTGCAAGATGCTATAATAACATTGACAAAGAATTGACAAAGATTATTAAGGGCCAAGTGGAAAGTCAGTAAAGCTCTTAAAACTATGTGGAGGAAAATCTACTAAATGATAACTAACCAAGAAAAGTACCAATAAAAAAACTCTTAAAAATTCAAGCTGTTAAGAAATAAGAGCACACCACAGTGTTGAAAGATGTTACTTCCTCATATTTCTTCAATTTAAATATCACACAAAATAATTATCCTGTATTATTTACAAGTTTCTTAAGTATAACCTAACATAGTTTTTGAATGATCAACTAGTAAGTCTTCCAAAAACTAGCTCCTCTCTTAAAGATTATAATTTAATTTTAAAAGATGGAAGAGTATTTTTCAAAGATAATATCTTGATAAATTTGGTAGCCTAGAATTGATTGCACTTTTTTTCTTTTTTTTTTTTTTTTTTTTTTTTTTTTTTTTTTTTTTTTTTTTTTTTTTTTTTTTGGCGGCACCGGGGATCAAACTCACAACCTCACACCTGCCAGGGTAGGCGCTTAAGCCACAGAGCCAAACTCCCAGCCATGGTGTTTTGAGGCAGGGTCGCACTATGTAGCTCAGGCCGGCCTTGCACTCACGTTGTAGCCCAAGTCCGTCTCGAACTCACAACGCTCCTCCTACCTCAGCCTCCTGAGTGCTGGGATTAAAGGCATGTGCCACCATGCCCGGCCTGATTGCACTTTTGACATGACTTTTGCTAAGAAAATACATTTCTGTCTCTTTGGATATTGTCAGGTTTGCTAGAGAATAAGGTGAATGTAATGTAAAATTGTTTTTTTTTTTCAATGAAGAGTTCACATGCTCAAACATTCCTCAGTTTATCTATTTTTTTTTAGTTTTCTTCTTCATTTCTAATCCTATTTCAAGCAAAAAATTGTAACAGACTTGTAATGTATGTAGGTCATAGATCTATAACATATAACCAGTACAGGACAAAATAAGAACATTGAATGCTGTTCAATAATGTGTATTTAAATAATAATCTATGGCATAAATAATGTGCACTTAAATAATAATCTATGGCATAAATAATGTGTACTTAAATAATTATCTATGGCATAATTCTAGTGAATTATGTCTTTTCTTTAGTGCATATTGATTGTTCACAATGGGTTTTGGTATGACATTTTCATGCACGGATGCAATGTACTGTGACCAAATCTTCCGTCTCATTATCCCCTGTTACCCTCATCATTCCTCTTTGGCCCCAGCCCCCTTTGTCTTCTCTCTTAGCCTACCTTCTCTAAACTTACCTATTAATTCTCAGAGTGAAAATCTTTATGGTTTAATTTATTAATTTATCAGCTTGTAGCTATTTGCATTTTAATTTAAAGTATATTGTGTACTTACAGTTTGTAGCTATTTGCATATTAATTTGCAGTATATTGTGTACCTACATGAGCTTATTATTTGCATAGTAGTAATAATTATAACTGGAAAATATTGAAATACCCATACACAGGAGCGTGGCTAAATAAACCATAGTACATATGTATGGTAAGTTGGGATACCATGCAACTGTAAAACAGAATAAGGAATATTCCTATAGTGATACAATGCGATTTCAGAAAAATTTTAATTATAAAAGAGTATAAAAGTATACTTCCTCAACTTATGATGAAGTTATATCCTGTAAACCCATTGTAAGTTTAAAATATCATAAGTTTAAATGCATATGTGGTGTATGTGTGATGTTGAACATCTGTAATCCCAGGTTTAGGTGAGAGGAATTTGAGTCTGGCCTTGGCAGCTTAGTGACTCAGCAAGACCCTGTATCAAAATAAAAAATAGAAAAGGTGAGAATGTAGCTCAGTGCAAAGGCTCCGGGTTCAATCACCAGTACTACCAAAAAAAGTGTGTATGGGAGAGGTTCACCTCAGGGTCAGAGCATTTGCTTAGCATGCATGAGGCACTGGGTTCAATCTCCAGGATTGAACAAAAAGTGTACATTTAATCTGGTGAATATTCTATCTTAGAAAATAGACCACTACAGAACACCAGTTGTTTCCCATGGTAAGGACAGGGCTGGCTGCGTGTCGAGGCTGACTGCCACTGTCCGGCATCACAAGAGAGCGTTACTGCATGGGGCTAACATGGGAAAATACAATGCAAGATTTGAGTCAAAACAAATCATCACTTGAACCACTGTAAGCCAAGGTTGTCTATATACAGACCTCACGTAAGAAGAGGATAGAAGAAAATTCCTGTTGTGATCAAACAATTTTAGTAAATTCAATGTGATTTTTACCTATAACTAGTTTGTATGAATTTAGTAAATTCAGTATGATCCAATAGGTTTTTTGTTGCAAGTAAAAATCCATTTTGTTGTAATTAAAAATCCATGGCTTTGAATGTTGCAAGCATCTAAAGAAGCACTGCAGTATGATCTTTTCTAGTTTTATCATCCTAAACATTATAACATCTTATCCAGTAGTTATTGAATAGGCTCTCACTGGGCTTATCCAACCCTCTAACTGAAAGACCCCAATAACAGCTCCGTCTGTTTTCTCTGTACTATTACTTAAGGTTCACGATGGTGTTGGTTTGGTTAAGGTGCTGTTCTACTGTGATGCTGTCATGTTTTACATTTGAAAAGTCATATTCTCCAGTGGGAGTCACTGTGAAGATGCAGGTGTGTGGCATTGAGGACTTGAGCCAGCACTGGCAGCTGTGTCACTGGAGACCTCCAAGAGTACCACTGCTACCCTTAGAATCGACATCACCTGGCAGGCACGTAAGACATGGTTCTTCTCTTCTAGAGCTCACCAGTCCAGCACTAGGAGATATGTAATTAAATTAGCACATGCTGTTTATCAAGAATATCCAAAGTACTGCTGGGCCAGCAGAGGGTGTAGAGAGACTGAGACGCTTTCTCTGAGAAGAATCCAAAAATAGATCCCCTTGGAAGGGCACATTTGTGAGAATCTTGCAAAATACATAGGGAAAATCCAGTGAAAGGGGGACTGGAAAAGGCCTTGTAGGTGGGGCACTACTCAAAACAAGAACTTCACGTAAGGACAAATCTACATATTTCACAAAGGTCTACTGAGGGTGCGGGGAGTTGTCCTGGCTATCATGGGGCCAAACCCAAGGGTGCACTACAGAGCCCCTGTGTGATAATGTGGGCTCTAAAGAGTGTCACTGCCAGGGACTGAGTAGAGTGGCTGGTGGGAAGATGCAGTAAAACAACAGAGAAGAGAGCAGGCAGAGCTATCATTTTAGGAACTCCAGCAGCTCCATTCTGGACAATCATTAAAATGATTTCACATAATTCCTAACCTGAACAGAGCAGTGTAAGTGAATATGATATGAAGCTAATAGTTTTTATGGCAAAATTATTTATTTTACTCTGATTGCTATTGTATTTACTATTGCTATATATTTACTATTATTATTAATATATCTATTATGCTAATATTGTGTTATTAACTTGACTCACTAATATCACAGTACACTTCCTATTTCATAGAATATTTCCCAGTCTTAGAACACATTTTGTACTTGCTTTGTCCACATTGGCTGCTATTATTCTGTCACCCAGGAATGCCTTCTGTGGTTTCTTTAACGAAAACTAGAATCACTTGGTATGCAACAAAAGTTTTAAAATAGGCAACTTTTCTTTGGGGAATTTGTTGTAAAGAAAGATAGAGATTGTCACAAAAATTTAGCTATGAAACTAAATCCCAATTAATTTGTAGGTTGTAGAATTGCAAAGTTAGAGGTGTAAAATTTAGCAAGAACTTTGTCAGATAAATAATAGTGATACTGTAGAAATGTATTTATTTACAGAAAGAAAGATTCATACACTTTATTGATAAGAAAGCAGATATGAGAATGTAGAGGGTTTTAACATCTTCCTACTGGCTTAAACCACCAGAGGTACACGCACTGGGAGGTTTGTACCACCCTGTGGAACTGCGCCATGCTGCTGATAGGACAGCCGTGCATATGTCACTGGTAGTTCAGAGTTGTCTGGCAGCAAGACGTATGAACTAGGGTTCCGTTGTGAATGTGCTAAAAATTTCTCAGTGAGACCATTTTGGTTAATCATACCTTTCTAGGAATTTAGCCATTTCTTTCCAGTTTTCATACTTATTGACATGAATGTTCATTATATCATTACGTTGTCATTTATGTCTATAGAATCCGTAGTTAATTTTTATTTCAAAATATGTAGGTTTTCCCCAACATTAACTTCATATATTCTCCCAGAAATTTCTCATTTTATCAAAGAACTTTTAGTGTTCTTTGTCTTTTGTATTTGTCTTGTGTTTTCTGCTTGCTATCTTTCTAAGAACTTGTAGCATATTTTATACTCTTGACAACATTTTGACATTCCATTATCTTAAGACACATACTTAGCTTGTTAACTTTCTTTCTTACTTTCCCCTAGTATAAGCATTAAAAACTATAAGCATAGCTGGGCGTGGTGGCGCACGCCAGTAATTTCAGCACTCAGGAGGCTGAGGCAGGAGGATGATTGCAAGTTCGAGACCAGCCTGGGCTACAAAGTGAGTTCAAGGCCAACTTGAACTGCATAGCGAGACACCGTCTCAAATAAATAAATAAACAAATAAATAAATAAATGGATCATTAGATTCTACCTCTGCCAATCCAGCTTATTTTTTATTTTATCATATCTATCTCTATCATTGATTTGACCTCTTGCTTCAAAGGAGAAATGTTTTCTAAATTTTTGTTTCATTAACAAATTTGTTCAGTATTTCCTTCTGCCTTGTGATGTATTTGTTCTCCCATGTGTTCCTTATCAGTTAATTGTTTCTCTCAGTACCTTTGCATCGAGCTGATTTTAATCCTTTCTGATTATCTGTGATCTTTGCCAGAACCTTTATTACTAGAACAATAGATGATTATTGGAAAGTGATGAGAAAAGAGCTTAGGGTCCCGCGTGGGTGATCCTGTGAAAGTGATCCGTTTGGACTGAGTTTAGATGATTTCCCACCAAACCCTGTTCAGGGTATAAGCCTTCTCCTCTGGTTTATACTCACTCCCAGTGCACAACTGATATTGAGGATGAACTAATGGTCAACTTGTAACACTTAGCTGAACTGAATTGACATGGTTCCGGGTGTGGATGACCCACCTGAGGATTGCTGCCAATAGCATAAAAGGAGAACTGGAGGGAAGATGGTGTGCTGTTGATTTTCCTGGAGAAGCTGGTCACGCTGGTTCTCCTGATATGAACTGAGCTGTTCTCATCACTGGAGGAGCTCGGGTCTAGGTCTTCTCATTTTTGGAAGACATTGCCATGGGCTCCAGGTCTTCAACTGGACTCATGCAGGACATTGGCATGGGATCCAGGCCCTCAGCTGAGATTCTTTGGGTCTCTAGTACATGGACAGATCTCTTGCACTCTTCTGCATTTGACTTGCTGGGTGAATATTATAAAATAATCTTATAAATTGTGTGTCTTGTATTAAATTATTCCCTTGCAAACCTTGACCACAACTGAGTTTGAATGCCTCCAGTCCTCTTATCCATCGAGGCCAATAGCTGCAGAGTTGATTGTTGTTACTCTCAGTCAAACATAGTCTAAGTGTATTACATGGAAGATATACAGAAATAATTCATAAGTTTTGAATTGCATGCCAGTCTGAGTAGTATGATGAACTCTCATGCCATCCTGCTCTGTCCTGGTCATGTCCAGGACATGAATTGTCCCTCTGTCCAGCGTATCAGTGCAGTGATGTGATCCACCTGTTAGTCACTTAGTAAGTATCCCTATTGTCAGATCAACTTTGGAGGGATCACGGTTCTTATGTTCCCATAATATATAGGGACTGATACTATTAGAGGTTTCAAGGAGTCATAGAATACATCCCCCTCTGATAAGAAGGGATTACTATACTTCTTTACATCCTTTTCTTCCTTATCAGACTTCTATCTGTTCAAAGAAAGACCTCCATGATGCTATAGCATGTGCCACAGCAACTAGCACATTTGTCCTCATGCATATTCACTAAGAGAAAAGATAAATGGCACACTTTCCACTGAGAATAGTAGCTTAGTGATCAGAGCAGTGAGTCTGAGTAATTCAAGGTGCTTTTCCCAGGATTCAACCTCCTATATCTCCCCCAGCCCTATCCTGTTAAATTAGAGCATAAGATTCCCACTTTCCATGAAAGACAAAGCAAGCCTTCAGAAGCAAACACAATAGTGATAGAAAGCAAGTCTCTGTACATGAACCTCATATTTGCAATGTGTCCCCTCTTATATTGCTGTAACCTGAATAAATGTAGTGATATCAAGTGTTCATTAAAAAAAAAGAAAACATAGTCCTTCATGTCCATGTTAGAAAATAGTGTTAGTTATTAGTAGATGTCTCTAAATTTTCATTTACACTAATTTTTTATCTGAATTCACCCATTCTCATAAAACTATGAAATTCACAATTCTTTAATATTTTAAAGGAATTGATGGTATTGATAAAATTTTAAATAATACTTTGGAGAATAATGTATAGTAGAGCGCTTATATGTGCAGAGTAAATATTTCCAGCAGATGGCGCAAAACTCTAATCCAGAACTAAAACAGCTTCAAGGAAAAAAATAACTTGCTAATTCAAGAATACACTGCAAAGGGCGTGTTTGTGACCAGGAACTAGCCAAAGAACACTGGTTTTAAAACCATCATCTCCTGTAAGTAGGATTTGTTTACCTCTTCTATAGCTAAAGAGGCTTCAGAGAAAGGTATCTGTGTAGAAGATTCCCAAGGAGTGGGCGATGCTGTGTCATACCTTTGGATACCATATATAGTCCAAGAGTTTTCAAACACTGTTTAAAAGACTTTTCTGTAAATAATCTTTGTACATGACACCCACAAAAAATGAGGCTATCCTAACTAAAGAGATGGGAGATGGGAGCAAGATCCACACTACACCAAGTTAGTGTGGCTCCTGAGGGTACATAGCACCAGCTGGTCAGAGCTCCCTCCTCAGAGGTCTGAGTCCATCTCCCATGCCATCTTTGGTTTCTGAGTCTCAGTGAATCGAGCTTACTGCTCAAGATCTGGATCCAGCCCTGCTAAACCTTTGAGCTGCTGCAACAGGTGCACCAACCTGCAGGTTCTAATTACCCCATCTCTTCCCTTGTGCCTGTGCTACATGTGCCAGCTGTTTCTTTCTGTTCCTATCTCAGTGTTAGCTCAGGGTTATTCTTTGTTAGTTCTCTATTGCTCATTCCTAATGTTAAATTCTGTCAGAATTAGTCAAAAAAAGTCAATCTTTTCTGATTTCCTGTTTGCACTCTGACTGACACTAGAGAATCCCAGGGAATATATTCTCAGGGGAAGATTCTGGGTACAGGTTTTATCACTCCTTTAATCTTAAACAGGGTGCTGCTTTCTAGGGCATCTTGATTAATCAGTGATCAGCTGTGGTTGGTTGGCGAAAGTCCTACTCAGTTTTCTGTGCGGAATTAGTTTTAGGGTCCCCATGGATAACAAAATCTTTAATGTTCAAGTCCCTTACATAGAACAGGATAGTGTTTTCATATCTATGCACATCTCCCATAGATTGTAAATCACTTCTAATTACCTGTAACAGTGAATATGATGTGAATAACATGTAAACACAGGAATTATTATATATACTGTGTTCTATAGGGCTGCAGTCTCCAACCTTTTGGCAGAGGAAGCAGTTTCATGGGAAACAGTTTTTCCCTGGACAAAATGTAGGGCAATAGTTTTGGGATGATTCGAGTACATTACATTTATTGTGCACTTTATTTCTACTATTATTACACTGTAATATAATGAAATAACTCAGCATCTTACAGAACCCGTGGGAACGATGTTTTCTTGCAACTATATCTAGGAGTGATGGGAGAGAGTGACACCCAAAGTGTGCAGCTTTTTTTTTAATTTTAAAAATAAAGAAGATTAAAAACGATGATACAGAATTTCAAAACAAAATAATAGGAGATTAACACTGGTTAATATATTGTGTATTGTTATCTTCAGAGTAGTTGTTCAGATTACAAGGTATAGGTATGGAAAAAACTGATCAAACAACCGAACAATGAAAGCACAAACTGAGCCAGGTATGGTGGCTCATGCCTGTAATCCAACCACTCAGGGGGCTGAGGCAGGAGGATCGTTGTGAGTTCATGACCAGCCTGGGCTACAAAGTGAGTTCAAGGCCAGCCTGAACTGTATAGTGAGACCCTGTCTCAAAAAAGAAAAAAGCACAAACTGTTCTTTTTGATGAACTAACAGATTAGTAGTTATCCATCATACATATGTGTGTGTATATATATATATATATATATATATATATATATATGAACATATAGAGAGACATATAATCTTTCTTTTCTCAATATTTATAATCTCCTGTTGGTTGATGTCACTACAGAAAACCCTGCTTCATGAAGATAGAACGTTGGAAATGGAACCAGGCATTTCAGTGCTTTTGTGACAATCTCAAGATAACCTGCCTTACTTCCATCCAGAACACACAGAGATTTGAAGTTGTCTCAAACATACTGTTAAGGCTTCCATAATATGTAATCTTCTTCTAGCATAGACAATATTGATTTACCTGGTGTATTCCAAATTTATTGTGGACCCACTACTTCCCATTTTAGGGGATCTGTGTGGTTGAGAAATAATGCTCAAATTCTTTTGAAACCTGAGAAGTGATCATGTACAAGTTAGGAGAAAGAAGGCCCCAGGTCAGTCCCTTCTAAACATCTGCTAATGCTTGAAACAAGTCAAAAATTCCAATGGACTTTCATTTCTCAATAATCCCAGTTTGTCTGGAATGTAGCTGCTTTATCTGCCAAATTGAACACAGTTGTCATTCTCTCCTTGCAGAGACAGATTGAGTTTGTCGGACAGATTGAATATGTCACATGAGTAAGCAAGTTTTTTGACAAGCTATGTCATTTACTTGTGCTGTCAGTGGTGACAGTTTTTCTAAAAGAAATCTCTTGAGTGGCTTTCATAGTTCGGAAACTCTGGCTAGTGATCTACATTTAGAAAGCCATCTTGTTTCTGTGTATAAGAGAAGACATGTGCTCTGCATTCATGGGCTGACCAAAGTTAATGTTGGATTCTGACTTAAAACCTGTCCCCAGATGGAACTGTAAAATTGAAGCTCATCAACTCACTTGCCACTTAAAAAGCATGCCACCAGATGCAACTTAATTGTCATTTGTCACTTGCTGATATGGTTTTTTATATGAGTCTGCAAGTAATTGGTGTATTATGGTCTCTGCATAGTCAAATTCTCTGCTAAAGTTACCTGTATTTGCAGCCACTCCCCAGTGCCAACATCATTACCTCAGCTCCACCTCAGAACATCAGGCATTAGAGTCTCATAAGGAGCATGCATCCTAGATCAGTAACGTGGGCAGTTCACCTTAGGGTTTTTGTTTCTGTGAGAGCCTGCTGATCTGACAGGAGGCAGAGCTCAAGAGGTAATGTGAGCTATGGAGAGCATCTTAAGCTACTGATAATGTTTGCTTGCTTTCCTTTCATTCTCCTTCCGCAGTGCAGTCTGGTTCCATTGCCTAGGAATTGAGGACCCCTGATATAAGGGAAAATTACAAGAAAAAAGAGCATGTGCTCAGTACAGATGAGTTTTGTTTTTAAAGTTTGCTTTTCAGTTGGTTAAATCCATTTTTGGAGTACACAGATATGAAGGGCCAATCGTGCCTATTAAAGAAACGTGATACTATCTCCCACACTGAGACATAATCAGATGGTCCTCACTACTGGCCAAGCAGATGGAGCCACCCAACCTTGGAGTTTGTTTCTTTTCTTTATAAAACTATCCAGCCTTGGATGCTTTGATACAGCAACAAAAACAGATTATGACATAATCAGAGAGCCAGAGAACTTCTAAGGCAGTTAGTCTAAACAAATCCCTGAATTCCTGTAGCTGCTCTCCAGGATACATGATTACAATGCTAGTTGACATCACAGCCTTGCCAAGTGCCTTCTGTGAGAATTAGGCCTTTTGTCAGGAAAGAGAAGGATCCTAAGATGAAATCAAACAGAACAGAAAATCTTGTACTCCCTCACTGAATTGTCCACATTCTATTTACTCCAATCTTTGCCTTTACTTCTCTACTCCTAGGAAGGAAACCTATTTCTTAGGCTATAACTTGCTGTTCTTCTTTTGTTTGTCCATCACTCTAATATTTGTTTAACAAATCCCTAACATTAAAATCTCTGTTAGGGAAAAGACTTCCAGGAACATGGCAGAGTAGTGAGCAGCAGAGAAAGTGCCTCTCTGAGATTTGATGTCTAGACACTGAAATATAGCAACGTGAGAAGAAGAAGGAGGGAAGTGGGTCTGGGGGCCCAGGAAGAATTTGAAGTGAGAATTGAAGCCCTTGGGGAGAGTAAAGAGAGAAACTTCAACGAAGAAGAAGGAGGAGGCTGGTGGTGCTTTCTCCAGGGACTCACAGCTTGAACCTGCAGACGCATGGCAACTGCTGGTGACCCCAGAGGCCTCCACAGGGAAAAGCACCAGTGGAGCAGAGCAATGGATGCAGTGCACTGCAGTGGCTGGTGAGTTGTTCCCGTTTGGATGTCCTGCAAGAGAGGGCAATTGGCTGGGAGCCCTCTTGGAGAGAGGCCAAGTAAGTTGGGGACTCTGAGCAGCTGCTGGCTCTACCTAGTGGCTCCTACCCAAGTTCAAGCCCTCAGCAGATGTAGGGACTGCCATGGGCCAGGCAGGTCTGGTTCCAACCTTGCAGTCAGAGGCCATCCTGAACTTCAGTGGAAACAGGGATGCGGGCTTCTGGTACTATCTACTTCTGCATCACGGAGGTGCTGATGGCTTGCTGGGACCGATGGATGTGGATCTGAACTCTGTCTTCTTACATTTTCTACCAGTGGTAGCAGAGACACAACTTGAACTTTTCTTCTTTTCATTTTTTCTTTATTTTCTTTCTCTCTTTTTGTTTGTTTTTTCTTGTTTTTATATAAATGTGAACATGGTTTCTAGTTTTTTGTTGTTGTTGTCCTGTTTGTTCTTTTCTTCTTTTTTATTTCTTCCTTCTCTCTTTCCTTCCTGTCTTCTGCACCAGTTTCCCAAAGTTTGATCCTCTTTTGTTCCCCAGCCTTGCTCCTAATCTCTTCTTTTTCTTCTGTTTTTCTATTTTTCCCCCAACGCCTTTAAATTTTTTTTCCTGAAGATAAAATTGGTATATTGAGAGCTTATTTACTGCATACAATTTTCTGGTTTAGTTTAGATTTTATTATATAACTACAAATCTAGTTCATACAGTTAAAGGTGGGAAATTAATAGTTACCTCAGTTTGCCATTTTCTAGGCTGTGCTTGATGCTATTGTTATTGCTAATTGTACCACTTTAGCCAAAGTGATATTATAGTTCTAACCAGCTGTTCAACCTGGTATACCAAGAATGAGACTCATAATGGGTCATAAAAAATACTATAGGCCAGTGCCAAAGAAACAGGGGCTGGGTCAAGTATGCAGCAACTTCTAATTCCAATAAATTGAAGAAGTAGGATGTTGCAACTGACTCAAAACCCAAAAGTCAACTACACCTGGAAGAAGCAGTCATTTCCTAAGGGTTCTAAATGCCAACAATAAAGTCATTTCCTGTAGGAAATTTACAAATATCAACCTAGAAATCAAACTAAAAATAAAGATAGAAAATCAGAACACACTCAAGCAAGATGCAACCCCAGACATTTAGCTTATCAAATGCAAACCCATGGAGCAAGGAGGTAGGGAAATATGAAAGCCATCCTCCTGGACTCTCTGAAGTGGTAACAGTGGAAATAAAGCAGATGAATAAAGCTCTAGAAAGCAATAAAGTCAGAAGTTATTTCTCAGATAACTACAGAGATAGTGGCCATAATTAAAGCTCTAGAAAGCAATAAAGTCAGAAGTTATTTCTCAGATAACTACAGAGATAGTGGCCATAATTAAAGCCATACTTAATGACTATAAAGGAGATATAGATAAAAAAAAAAAGAAGAGAAGAGACTAGGAAAATAATGAAAATCATGAATCCTCAACATAGGAAAGAAATGGAATCCATAAAACAGATTTAAATAGATATCAGGATATTAAAAACTCCATTGAAAGTATATGTTGCAGAATGAGCCAATATGAGGAGAGAATCTCAGATATACAAGACAGGGTTGTGGTTAGCAATCATGAAAAGAAAATTTTCTTTTAAAAAGCAAGGGACCATGAGAAATCAATCCAGCAGCTGCTAGATGATAAAAAGAAGACTAACATAAGATGGTTTGAAGTCAATGAAAAAGCAGGAGATGGCATAAAGACATAAAAAACCTGTTCACAGATGTCATGGTATAAAATTTCTCTGATGGAAAAAGAATTTGGCATACAGATAAGTGAGGCATATAGAATTCCAATTAGCTATGACCAAAAATAATCTACAGGCAGGTATATCATAGATAAGATTCCAGAAATTCACACAAAAATAGAATATTAAAAGCTGTTAAAGAAAAGAAATAAATCATCTATAAAGGAAAGTCCATCAAAATCATGGAAGACTTCTCAACACAAACCCTCAAGTCAAGAATAGCTTGGAGTGAAGTATTGCAAGCCCTACATGAAAACAACCTTCGACCCAGATTGACGTACCCTGCAAAAGTATCTTTCAAAATTGATGGAGAAACAAGATACTTCCAAAAATATAAATAATACTTCCATGACAGGTGATACCTGAGGAAATTCATGAATACCAAACCATCACTTCAAAACGTTCCAAAGGATATTACAGAAAGAGATAACAAGGAATACAACCCCAATAAAATGAATCCAACAGGAAAGGCAATTAAACAGAGGGGAAAAAAGGAACCAACAAGAGGAAAAATAACATGGCAAGGATAAATTGATATCATCAGTTATAACCATCGATGCTAATGGTATCAATTCACCAATCAAAAGAAACAGGCAGAATTCATCAAGAAGCAAGATCCAACAATACATTGCATATAAAAACACATTTAATTTAAAAATTCATAGACTAAATGTCAAAGGATGTAAAACAATATTCCACGCAACAGGAACCCAGAAAAAAGCCAGGGTAGCTAGTCTATTTACACACAAAATGGATTTCAAGCCAAGACTGATTAAGAGAGACAAAAATGATCACTACACCCTTGTTAAAGCAACAATCTAAGAGGAAGAGATAATAATTGTAAATACATATGCAACAAATACCAGTGAACCCAAGTATATAAAACAAATATCAATGGACATAAAAAAATCTAATAAGCACTGATACAATTATAATGGGGCACCTCAATACCCCATCACAAATAAGACAGAACAACTAGACAAAAAATCAACACTGAAATATTAGAGCTGAGCCAAACTTTTGAACAAGTGGACTTAGTAGATGTCTACAGAGTGTTCCACCCCACAACATTAGAATACATATTCTTCTCAGTTGCACACAGGACGTTCTTAATATAGACCACATACTGGTTCATAGAACATGTTTAAGTAATGCAAAGGAATTGAAATTATCCCATGCATATTATCAGATTATAGTGCAATGAAATTGGAAATCAATGGCAAAAGAAACCACAAGAACTTCACAAACACATGGAAATTAAATAACACCCTCCTGAACACCAATGGGTTACAGATGGAATTAAAGGAGAAATTAGACAGTTTCTATAATCAAATTGTAATGCTAATATAACATAATGGAACTTATGGGACACACTGAAAGCAGTCCTACAAGGGAAATTTATAGCTATGAATACCCATATTAGGAAAACAGAGTGAGCGAGCTCAAATAAATAACTTAATGCTGAACTTCAAGCTTGTAAAAAAAAAAAGGAGGAGCAAGTGAAGCTCAAAGCTTGTATGTGGGTGGGGATTATAAAGATCAAAGCAGAAATTAATACAATGGAGACTAAGAAAACAGTACAAAAAAATCAATGAACTGAATAGTCAGTTCTCTGAAAGATTAAATAAAATTGAAAGACCCTTATCAATCCTTATGAAAAAAAGGAAAGAAAAGACTCAAATCCACGCAGTTAGGAGTAAAAAGGATGAAATCACAACAGAACATGCAGAAATTCAAGAGATCATCTATACCTACTTTGAGAATTTGTATTCTAATAAGATGGAAAATGTAGAAGAAATAGACAGATTCCTAGATACATATGTATTACCAAGGCTGAGTCAAAAATATATAAAAATGCTAAAAAGTTGAATTGTCACTATTTGCAGTTGACATGCTACTATACATAGAAGAACTCAAAAACTCCACTAAAAGACTTTTAGATTTAATAGGAAAATTTCATAGCATAACTGGATACAAGGTCAATACTCAAGAATCAATAGCATTCCTATATACTAGCAACAAATTCACTGAGAGAGAAATTAGAGAAACCATACCTTTCAAAATAACATCCAAATGAAATGCCTAGTAATAAATCCAATGGAGAAAGCAAAAGATCTTTATATTGAAAATTATAGTACTCTAAAAAAGGAGATTGAAGAGTATATCATAAAATGGAAAGATACTACTTTATCTTGGGTAGGAAGAGCAATATAGCGAAAATGGCCATATTTCTAAAATTGTTATATGGATTTAATGGGATTTCAAACAATATTCCAATAGCATATCTCACAGAATCAGAGAAAACAATCCTAAACTTAATTTGGAACCAGAAGAGAGCTAGAATTCAAAAGGCAAATATGGGCAACATAGAAAAGGTAGGGGGCATCATAACCCTGGCTTGAAATTATACTACAAAGCTAATGTGATGAAAACAGCATGGTACTGGCAAAAGCAATCAAACAAATGACCAAACAAACAACCAAAAATCCAGATCTGAGAATCAATGGAATGGATTAGATGATACTAAAACAACTCCAAACATACTCAGCTACCTTATCTTTGACAAAGATGCCAAACACTTTCACTGGAAGAAAGATAGCCTCTTTAATAAACGGTGCTGGAAAAACTGGCTTCCCATGTGCTGAAGATTAAAACTAGAGCTATATCTTTCACCATGCACTAAACTAAAATCAAAGTGGATCAAAGATCTAAATATTTAAACAGAAACACTAAATCTGTTGGAAAATAGAGTAAGTGAAACTCTTGAAGACATTGGTGTAGGCAAAGACTTTATGAACAAAACCCCAAATTGCACAGAAACTATTACAAGGAATCAATAACTGGCATCTCATGTTCTTAAAAAGCTTTAGAACACAAAAGAAACCACCAACAGAGTGAAGAGACAACTCCCAATGTGAAAAAAATTTTTGCCAGCTATTCCTCAGACAAAGGACCAATATCTAGAATTTATAGAGAACTCAAAACAACAAGACCTCTCAAATTTAAAGACCCAATCCAAAAATGGACATCTGAAATGAATACACACTTCTCAAATGAAGAAGTAGAATCAGCCAACAAATATACGAAAAAATATTGAAAATCACTGGTCATTTGTGAAATGCAAATTTAAAAAACACTGAGATTCCATCTCATTCCAGAAAGAATGGCTAATATCAAGAAAGTATAAATAAGTATGAAAATGTATAATAGATATTTTGAAATAGGAAAAAATTCAAATGAGGAGACCTGGAGTAGGGGTGGTTAGGGGAAAGAAAGGAAGGGAAAAGAAAAAAATTATGAGAAAGAAGGAAATAATGGAAACAAAAGTTTTGTAAATAAGGATGCAAAAGAGGAGTTGAAGGGAGGATAGGGGAATGAAAAAAAGAATCAATTTATATCAGGTACAGGCACACACCCACTTTAATAAATGTGACCATTGTCTATACCTAAGATGTACTAATAAACTTAATCAATTAAAAAATAACCTCTGTTAGGAGCTAAGATAGTGAGTGTGGAACAGGAGAACCATGCCTATTCCTAATCGCCCACCTGCAGGAGAGGACAAAAAAGAATGTAATCAGAAGATTGCTAACCCAGAACACTATGTTAAAAATTGTCTTCAGAACAGATGTAAGTGCTCTGAGTTTTAAAAAAGGATAAAAATAAAACTTGGGAAGCAAACTTTTGACTATTCTCTAAGTTTGATACTGTTGAACACTTTTAAGTCTTCAATCATATCCAGTTGTCTATAATGTAATTCAAGGCTGTGACTACTCACTTTCTAAGGATAGTATTGAGCCCACATGGGAAGACAAGAAAAACAAATGGGAGGACGATGGCTAATCACACTGAACAAACAGCAGAGATGAAGTGACTTGGATCACTTTTGGCTGGAGACACTGCTGTGCCTTACGGGAGAACCATTTGGTGACTCCAGTGATGATGTATGTGGAGCTGTTATTAATGTTAGAGCTGAAGGTAACAAGATAGCAATATGGACTGTGAAACAGAGAGGCTGTCCAACACACAGGGAGAGCATACAAGAAAGGTTAGAACTTCCTCCAAAGACAGTGATCGGTTGTCAGTTCCATCTGACACAGCTACTAAGAGTGATTCCATCCCTAAAAATAGGCTTGTTGTTCAAGAAGGCACTTTCTGAGTGTTCTCACAGGAGACTGCATCAAGCAGTTGAGATTTGGGAGCTGAACCAAAGCCTCTTCAAAAGCAGAGCACATTGCATTTGAATTTGATCCCATCTAAATGTTGTTAAATTATGAGAGACGTCTTGTACTTCAGTGTTTTTTTTAAATTTTTGCTAAAGTATCCACTATCCCAATCAGAGAATTACAGTACAATATACGTCATGTCCAGAATCCATAAATGTGCTCCTGGTCCGCTCTGTAATAGCTTAGCAGAATTACTACTACACACATGTTTTACCCATTCCCAATGTTCAAAAAAGAGTTTGAATTTTTTTACCTCAACAGGAAAAAAATTGGTATGTTCCATTGTATGCATGAGCGCATGCTGCTGATTTAAAAAAGGATGATGCATACAATTTTCTAGCAATTTTCTTTGCCTTTTTGTGCAGCATTTTCTTTGTTATACTCTTGCTAATGACTGCTAGATTTTAATTTATTTATTTCCCTACTCGATAACATTAGTGATTCTGATTTCAGGTTTTCACTTGTTTTGCTTTTGTTTTTTCCACATGTAACATTGGTGAAGGACCCAGGAATATGACACAAGTGTGGAATAAATATTAATTTTGTGCATTCTGTGGTAACGTTTTTATAACTGCAAAACTTTTCTACAAATTTATGCATTTCATTCTAACCAGTTTGTGTGATTTCCTAAACACAGTTTTGGATTATAAAAAAATGTAACATCATAATTACATTCCTAACTGTAATAATTATGTCTGTTTTTTATCTTTTATTTATTTATTAATTTATTTATTCATTTTAAAGAGGATATAACAGAATAAGACCAATCAAAACAAGTGCAAGAGATACAGGACTTCAAAACATTATGAAATCAACAGTAGTTACCATACCTTTTGATGTCTTCAAAATAGCTGCAGATAACTTCAGACATAGTAAAAATCAAATAGAACAGAATAGAATAGAAACAATGAAAACAAAACAATGAATGCAATAAAGGACTTTATAACAAGCCAATAGTAAATCCAAAATTGCTACCATAATATATCTTGCTATCTTTAAAATAACTTCTCTTACCATCAGATTTAACATAATCAAACAAAACAAAAGAGAATAAAACCCAACCCAGCAAGACAATGGAAATGATATAGGACCTCAAAAGACCATAGGGAATCAACAATGGCTGCAACCCTCAGAAGGAGATCCCCCACTAGATGTCACCCTGCATACCAATATCCTCTGAACCTGTAATCAGAACGCTGGCCCTAGACTTGCAATGTTAGTGAAACACCAAAGCACCACAGGCAACCAGTTGCATTTCACCTCAATAGCTGTCATCACAGCCTGTGTTTCTCCAGATAAGCTGGTTGCTTATGAGGTGCGGGGGATTGGTACTTCTTGTTTGCCTGCCTGTGTGCCTGAAGGGTCTGGGGTCTGGCTGTTCGCAGTCTGACCACGGCCCGTGCATGGTGCAGGTTCCCAGACTGGGCTTGTTTGCTTGTGCAGCCATTGTTCTCTCTAACCCCCATCCACAAATGGCCTGTTTTTGTGTATGCTGCATTTTATTTTAATTAATTAATTATTTGTTTTGGGTTTTCTGAGATAAGGCCTTGCTCTGTAGTCCAGGCTGGCCTTGAAGTCAATGTGTAGCCCAGACTGGCCTCAAACTCACAGCAATTCTCCTGCCTCAGTCTCCTGAGTGCTGGGATGCTGTATTTTAATACTTTGTATTACCTAGGTTATTTTTGCTTTGGTTAAAAATGCCTCAAGTAGAGGCACTGAAGCAGTATTGTATTGAAGTACTGTATTGAAGCAGTATACAAAACTGTAAATAAAATTGTGTACAGTAAATTTTCCTTTAAAAAAAAATCTCTGTTAAAATGAATGCACTAAAAAACAAGTATAGTATGTTTTTTTGATGGATCCTAATGGACACACTGACTCACAGAAATTCTCCAAAGCTGAGGCAAGCTGCATATAACACATTGCTCAGTGAATCACAAAGAAGGTATCTGCAAGCAGTTTTTTCTTACTGATCGTATCTCTCCCCCATTGTGTTACACTACTTCTATTTGTGGGTATCGTATCTTCTCTCTGAGATTCTTTATAAAATGAGAATATTTTCTCTAAAAATTTAGATATGTATTGGGAAGAAGGATGAAGAAAAATATCAACTTTATGAAGAAACAAATTTTGGGGCTACTACTTTCATCTACCTACCTCTTACAAGAATTCATAAATCCAGAAGCCATCATTTGGTGCTAGATGATTAGGAAGGCCTCCCATTCTTTATTGATAAGTCAAAGAAACACATGATGAAAGACACTATAGCTATTCTCCATTACGGAGTATTCTTATGACAGTTTTATAAATGATTCCTGAAACTCCTGGTGTCACCAAAGATTGTTGCTGTTCATGAGAACTGATGGAACTAACAGTCTGAATGCTATCTGAATGATAGGGTGCCAAAAGTCCTTCACATCCCATGGTTAGGGACCCTTCATTCCTCTGATACATATATTTATGAACTCTCAGGATCTAGAGCTTGTTAAGTCATTAAAATAGGCTACTTTTCACAGACTGGAAGCAGGGAGGATGATAGTTTCATCTCAGTCAGCATGGCATGATGTACGAGGAACTAAAAAGAGAAAGAAATCTTGGTGTTTCTTATCTACGGTAATCAAAAGAATCAGTGCAGTTCAGCATAGGTCAGGACAGTATTCAAACACATACTATTTATGCATGCACACACACATTATGTACATATGAACACATATGCATACATAAATTGCCTTTTTCACAAAGTAAACTTTTAAGCAAAGGAAATGTGATACTTTCAAGAATACAGCTTTTATAAGAAAGTCTATTAAAAAGCTTGCAATTTATTATATTGAAGATCCTGATACAAGGATATCAATTTAACAGAGCAAAAACTACCTGTATTTTTCATTCTATACTTCTAAACTTGATTTAGAACTGTGAGGTCATATCATAGCAATCAAGTAAAAATAACTTTTATTTATCTAGATTTTCTTCACAGAAGAAAGTAAAGGTGATAGTCTACAACTAGTGAAGAATTTTTATGTTTGTATCCATTAGATCAAGACAATAGCCCTTGAGACTATCTAGCTATATATCAGATATTATATAAAATTTCTAGACATACACAATTCATCACTAGCTATGTGGAATGGCAGTATGCTATTCAGGATTCACTGTAGCATGGAATAAGTCAAGATGTTGGCCTAGTGACTTCAAGCTTACATTCCCTCCATGTACAGTTTTGTACCTTGGTTCATGGACTTAATTCACTCCATGATTCTGGAAAAGATGGCCATGTTTGTGCTGTCACTCAATGCAGAATTCTCAAACAAAAACAAAATTTCATCAAACACTTCTGTTTGTGACCCAAATCATTCACAATCAAGATTGTATTTACATCTATGCAGTGTTGTTAATTTTAAATTTAAAAATAGTTGTTAGCCTCTCTAGTTGAAAATGAAAAATGCTGATGAAAACAATAAATTAATTCTTTTGGAACAACTTATATTCCCACTCTGGGATCATTCAAAATTTTAATAGATCATTTCAGGACCGTGGTTGTGGTGATGGTCAAGTTTGGAAGAAAAAATGTTGCTTTGAAGGAAAATAAATTGATGTTCTAACAAATCATTATTCATTTTTAATTTATTTCATCACAAACTTACAGAAAGTGGGAATTATTGTGAAAATTTTTTTTCCTGAACTACCGATACATTTCTAGTATCTATTCCTTAGATGGTTAGTTTTCTATTTGTGGGGGCCTGAGCTACTGGGGTCTGTGCCTAGATCCGCAATCTTCCAAATGAGTGCACAGCAAAGACCCAAATAACTGAGACAAGCATCTTTAGGGCCCCCGGAGGACCAAAATCCACGGCAGAGTTCATAACTCTGGTGGCTGAGCCGAGACTGCCTCTGGGCAGCCCGTATTTATTCAGAACAAGGAAGGGGCTTAGTGGAAAACGCAGGAAACCTGAGCAGGAACTTGGGAGAGGCTCAAGGACCCCTCCAAGCAACAGATGATGCAAATTAGGGAAATCTCCAGGTGTCCTCAGCTGTGACCCCTCCTGCTCCCCGAGGTATCTCCTTACTCTCAGTTCAGGGATGCCCAGGCCACGCTGCAGCCCTGCACATGTATTTGGTTTCAACAATTCCAACATCTATTATTGTAATAAATACCAGAGATAATCAACTTAGGAAAGCTCATCTTGCTTATGGTTTTAGAGGTCTCAGTCTATGGTGCGTTGGCCCCATTGCTTTTGGGCCTGTGGCAAGGATCATGTCACAGTGGGGAGCACAGGACCAGGAAAACTGCTCATCTGAATGCAGCAGGGAAGCAGAACAAGAAAGAGCAAGAGCCTGGAAGACCCATGTCCCACTGTCCCCTTTGACGGGGAGGACATGCCCCCAGTGACCCAAAACCACTCACAGGCACCACTTTTTAAAAGCCCACCACCTTCCAAAGCTCTAAGCTATTTTAACTGTCCCAAGAACATCCTTTGTAGGCCACTATCGGGCCTAACTCTCATGGGTCAGCGTCACCAAGCTCTGAGGGTACATTCTCAACCTGGCAAAGTTGCCTTTTCTATTTGTGTAGGCTGCTAAATAGCTGTGGTCCTGTCAGCTGCACACTGACCCCATGACCCCTGCTCCTGAAAGTGGCTGATAGGCCTTTGAGAATAGACTGCCCATCAGTTTTGGTGCTGGACATGTCACCTGCTGGTCTTAGGTCACTGGGGGCATGTCCTTGCCCTCCTTGAAGGGGACTGTGGAGCTACAGTCTTGCAGTCTCTTACTGTGTGATGTGTTTCCCTGCATGGTCAGAGAAGAAATGGACAGCCTGTTGGATGAAGTAGAAGAAAGAATGGAGTCAGGAGAGTAGTGGGCTGGTGAAGCAATTATCAGCCATTGTTCTCAGAGAGGTGGTCAACAGATATTGCATCAGGGCTGATGGTGGAGTACAACATAAAGTAGTGTATGTTGAAGGTTCCACCTTATCAGAAAATTAAAATTCTGTAGTTGAAGCAGTTTGGAAACATTCTGATCTTTAGGGAGGTTATTCATCTGGCAGAACTTTGTACTGGACCATGAAGAGCAGTGGTAAAGATGTATTCTTCTTGAGGTGGAGATGGGGGCATATAGTGTGAAACAGTCAAACTGAAGCCAGAGATAGTTGCTGTGGTACAGATTGGCCAAATGATGATCAATGGATATGAGAAATATATGGAAGCCGGGTGTGGTGGTACAGGCCTGCAGTCCCAACAATCTGGGAGGCCAAGGAAGGAAGAGTACAAGTTTGAGCCCAATCTGGGAAATTTAGCAAATTAGCAAGATGCCGTCTTAAAAAAAAATGCATAAATGAATAAGGCCAGGGATGTAGCTCAATGCAAGAGCCCTGGGTTCCACCGCAGAGGAGGGGAGGGGAGAAAAGTGTTTGCTGACAGTTTAGACAATCTTAAAGGAGATTGGTCTCAGGTTCTAACTGAAAACACTACCCAAGAAGGGAGTTTGATTGTGTAATTAATGATTGGACAGCTGTCCCGATCTGTCTCCAGGAGAAGACTGCACACGGGAGCCTCTCAAACTGATTCTGGACATCTCAATAAAACTGCTGAGACAGGACAGGAAACCCTTCACACAGGAAAACTGGGTGAATTTGACGAAGCCCTGCCACCCTATGAGGAACAGCGTGGGCACCAATATTACCTTGTGGAATTGCAGAGATGGTTGTTGGCATCCATTCACACTTGCAAGTGTGGCCATTTCACACTATTTGAAAGTAAGCTAAACATTCAAGATCCTAAAAATGTGTGTTGCAAGGAGCCTTCTTAATTTCCAAATCCTATACATGACATCGAGATGAGTCAGCTAACTGTGAGTTCCCTAAAGTTTTCTATTTAAATTATTTTTGAATTAAAAAAGCAAATGGAAAATATATATTTTAATGAACCAGTGTGTTATTTTTTAAAATGAGGGACAATTAGCAGACTGCAAACTGTAGTAGCCCCTAGAATGTGATTTTCATTACTTTCTATAGCTCTGGGGGGTTTTGTTCTGTTTTGTGGATATTAAATTTGGGATTTTGGAGCAATGAACATCATTATTTGCTTCAGTGGAAAATTCTTAATGGTGTTTCTCTTCCAAAAATATTGTTAAGAAAGTTAAAAAATGATTATCAAAGCTTTATTTAAAATTACAAAAGAGGAAAAAGAAGAGTAAAAGATGGGAGGTTGTATTTTTGTCCCTTCATCCTGTTAAATGGAACAAAATTTTTATTTATCCCATTATGTTGATGTTCAGATTAATCAGTCGATTAAGGTGATATCTGCTAAGCATTTTCACTGTAAATTCTTCACTTTCTCTTCATAACTAATCAGCATTTCGTAGGAAAGTATTTTGAAATTATGTAAACATTCTTTACATCATCAAAATTTGTATTTATTATTTGAATATAAAAATACAGACTGAAGTCTCTTACTTTATTCTCTTACTAGCTTTATTATGATGATACTCAAATTTTCCCAAATTGGGCCACAGGGGGTCTCTTCTAGCTTGTTTTATGCTCTTTAGCTCTCTGCTTTAAGCACTCTCTTGCTTTTTGGTACACAAAGACGTCCCATATCTAATGGTCCCTTTCCTGCCTCAGTCCTGAAATCAGTCATTGCTCCAAAGAACTGTAGTTCTTTTAGTGGAGAATGGCATTTCAAAGCCAAGATCTGGGCACTCATTAAAAGCTGTTATAACAAAATACCGGAGACTGGGGTGGATTAAGCAGCAGACACTTCACTCACTGTTCTGCAGGGTGGGAAACCCAGTATCAATGGGCTGAAAGAGTCTGTTCCTGGACAGAGTTCTCTTCCTGGCTAGCAGACATCTGCCTTCCCACAGCACACACACAGAAAGACAGGGAATGCTCTGGTGTCTTTCCTCTGCTCGCAAGGGCACCAATTACGCAACCAGGGCTTTGGCACAACTGCAGCCTAATTACCTCCTAAAGGCCCTGCCTCCAAACACCACGACCCTGATAGTCACAGCTCAACATACAAATGTCTGTGGGCAGGTGCATTCTGTCCATAGTGAGGGTGTTGATGCTACCAGGTCCTCTGAGTATACAGAGAGAAGTAAAGAGAAAAACTAGGTCTATATACACATTTACAGATATTTATTACACACTGTAGGTTAGTGGTGGTGGCCTAAGGCACACATACCACAGCCAGCTGTTTGTTATCACTGAAAGCTTCAAAAGCTTTGCCAGCACTGCTTTAGATTTTTTAAATCTGTCTGTATTTTGAAAACCATGAGTTCCCAGCAATACTAATCCAAAAGCAGAGCTCATTCTAGTTTCCTCCTTCTGAATACCTGCAACTCCCTTCCCCTGTAGTGAGAAACCTGGGTCCTGTAATCACTTAGACATTTTCTGGTTTGGTTCATTCACCTTTGGTAACCAAGCTGCCATCTCTGCTTCTCCCCTCCTGAAGCACAGGGTGTCTCTGCATCCCCTCCTCGTTCTCCTCAGCTTCTAACACCTCATTGCTTGGCCAACCTCTCCTCGAACTCTGGATATCTTAAGCTGCCGGAAGTTGGTCTCCACATTCTAGCTGCCCCCGCAGTTCAAAGCCCACCTCACTCAAATCCTACTTGTTTTATTTGGCTCTGGCTCCCCATGTCATAACTGCACCATCCTCCCATGTCATGTGGGCCCTATCTTCACCCTGCTCGGGCTCCAGCATCTTGTGCGCGCTCACACCTTCTGGATGAGCTGCTTCACCCCAGTCAAGCTCTTAAACCCAATTCAGGTCGCAGGCCGCAAGCACTTCTTGGTTCCCATGTCCGCAGATATCTACCTTGTCCTCTTTCGCCCTTATGGCTGATTTAAGAAGAAAAAGAGTCCAAATATTTGTAAATAAGTGTTATAAAGATTGTCCTTCCTGAATCTGGTTTCATTAGAGGGAAAAATGAGTTATAGACACTATATGTATTGTGTCAAATGCTACTGTGCTACACAATTGGTTGCGCAGGAGAGGCAGTTATAGTTACTGTAAGTCCCCATTAAGGTATTGCTTTGCACAGTAATCCTGCTAGAGTTTGGGTGGGGAACAGGTGAACATTCATTAGTGCAAAAGGTGAATTGACAGGAAAAGTAACTAAGAGACTTTTCTTTCCTTTTTCTTTCTTTCTTTTTTTGTTTTGGAACCAGTAATCCAACTCAAGACCTTGTGCTGGCCAGGCAGGCACTTCTGCTGCTGATCTATATCCCCAGCCCAGGAAGAGCTTCCCTTTTTTTTTTTTTTGCAGCACTGGGGATTGAACTCACAACCTTGCGTATGCCAGACAGGCACTTAAGCCACTGAGCCAAACTTCCAGCCCTAGTTTTCTGAGGCAGTGTTGCACTAAGTAGCTCAGGCCGGCCTTGCGCTCGCATTCACTGGTGTTGTAGCCCAAGCCAGGCTTGAACTCACAACTCTCCTCCTACCTCAGCCTCCCGGCTCTGAAGAGCTTTCTTAAGAAAATAACATAAGAGAAATCTTATTGTCCTTCATTCATTCCTCAACACATTGCTGTACAGATTTTTCTCAGAGATCTAAATTACAATTGATCACAAACATTAGACTAATGCATTTGCTCTTGCATTTGATTTTGGGTTTTTTTTTTTGTTGTTGGTGGTGTTTTCTGTTTTTTGTTTTTAGTCTTTTTGAGACAGGGTCTCACTATGCAGTTCAGGCTGGCCTTGGGCTCACTTTGTAGCTCACGCTAGTTTCAAGCTTGCAACGATCCTCTTGCCTCAGCCTCCCAAGTGTTGGGATTATGGGAGTGCACCACCACGCCCAGCTTGCTCTGGTGTTTGATGTCACACACAAACCCCCCCAAAACAAAAGTATCTAAATGTGTTTGAGTAGAAATGAAGCATAGATTGTGAGGAAAACTCTTAACTTCTAATAGTTGAATTTTTAAAAAATCATGAATATGTTGTTTACTTTATTAACTGCTTTTAGGATTGGGTCAGGGAAGCTATTTTATACTTGGAATGCTAATAGACTTGCTGGATTCATAGGTTAATATTTACCCTATTTGGACCAATATGCCTTGGTATTAGTCCCTCACTTGTACTGCCTCGATGCTACCATCATGGCAATCAGTCAATAATTACTTACATTTACAATAAGCATAAGGTAAGGTATAATAAGAAGTACTGCTTATCTAGAATAACTAGTTTCATCCAAGTTTTTAAAAATGTATTTACAGTTCTTCATATTTTGAGGAATGGTTATTAAATATTTGGGCATTTGATTTGGGAGAAGCCTTCAATACTGTTTAACTATAGCAGAAGCTAAGAAAACCAGACTGTGCAGTTTTCAATAAATGGGTTGGAGAGAACTGCCCACTTCCTTTGTCAGCCAGATAGGCAGTGCCCGGAATTTCCTGGTACCAGGCATTGCAGCACACACAGTCCCAAGTGTCAACCGCAAAGGGCGCTTGATGAACCCAGAACAAGGTGGATTCAAAGACAAAGGAGAGTGGAGAGGAGAACCAGACAGTGGGAAGGCAGAGGTTACCAGGAAGGAGGGAAGGGAATACATAGGAAGCTAAGGGACAAAGAGAGGGACCAAAACTGGAAGGAAGGGAGAGAAAGAAGTGAAAAGCAACTGAGACGATAGATGAAAACAAAGTTATTGAAAGGTGAGACCATGAAGAAATATGCAACTGTGGGACAAATTGTTGAAGAAAAAACAGGAAACTATCATATACATAGCAATTTGAAGGCATGGAGATATTTCATGGATGAAAATTTACACTGCTAACTTTAAAAACAGCATCCTCTGACATCTGACCCATGACCTGTGGCCAAGCTGGAGTAGACTATCCTTTGTTTTGCTAGGTAGCACAGTTCATAGGCTCCCACTGACACTCAAGGAGCTTCCTCATGTGAAGGAAATGTAAAGGTTAATTTGTATCGTACATTAACTCATGGCTGACGTAACTTATACAGAAATAGGAAAAAAGCCTTAGATCACATTACCTTGAGTTTATATAACAGCTTCAAAGATTTTTAACTGACAGCATATTCCTTACACTTTACAGGATTATTCTGAGGTAGATAGGAGATGTGTAGTTTTTAACTCCTATTCTACAAAAACAAAGCAAAAGTCAGCACATGCCTGTAATCCCAGCCCTTGGGAGGCTGAGGCAGGAGAATCACAGGGAGTTCGAGGCCAGCCTGGGATACATAAGCAAGTTCAAAGTCAGCCTTAACTACATAGCAAGACCCTGTCTCAAACACACAAACCCCCCCAAAACAAACAAACAAATGAACAAAAAACACAAAGCAAAATGTAAAGAACAAAAGGAAGAATTTAATTGTATACACAAAGTCTACAGTAGGAATGATTTGCCTCAGTGGTCCTGTTTTAATCAAGTATGACAAAATTTAACTAATTCCATACATTTCAGTTGATGAAATCATTTAAATTGAATTGATCCACATTACAAGTAGATTCAATTTGGTCATGTGAAACTACATTTCACACTTAACCCCCTGAGTGCAAAACTGTAAGGATTATGCTCTTGTTAATCTATTATTTCTATTTCCCTTCATTTGAAGATTTCCCTCTGCCCCAAAGATTAGCTCATAACTAGCATTGGCTTTTGACAGCATTATTTTCTTTTCTGAGCTTTGGCTGACAGAGCATCCACCTGCCACGTCAACACACAAGAGCTCCACGACCCAGCCTTCATCCCCACGGGGACCTCCACAGCAGTGATGCCTACGGCATTTCACGGATCCCACAATCATTTGTCGTTTTGTGATTTTGTAAAATTCAGTACCAGCAAAATGAATTTCAATGTGGTAAATTTCATAGGATAGAAAAACGGTACATTTCTTATCTTTAAGGTACTTAATATGCCTCATAAAATTGCTTGTTTTTCCTCTTTGAAACTTGCTTTTCTTTGGCTTTTGCATCTTCCAGTGAATATTATTTTTCTGGTTTCTGTTTCTTCACTCTGTCATGTTGTGTTCTCGTTATTCTTTCAACACTGAACTAAATAAGCTCTAGAGTATTATGAGTGTGTATTTTCCTCAGAAAAGAATGTGCTCTTCGTTAATGGCAATGATTTAATATTCTGCGGTCTTCACAACAGAATTAGAAAGACTTTCTCGAGTAAGTTTCTTTTTACAAGGTATTTAAAGTGAATTCTGCGGGTTGATTGCCCAATGTGAAGTGTAATGTTCCTCAGAAATCCAGCAACTTTGACCAAGTCCTCATCAATCACTCAACCTCAGGGCCAAACATTATGATATGGGAAGAGCAGGACTCTAAGTCCTGAGTGTGACTGACATACAAAGAAAGCACACAGTTCTCAAGACTCACAAAGAATTGGGAGACAAAACCATGAGCAAAACAAGATTATAATACGTAAGATGTGTGCTGGATGTAGCCACAAACACTATATGTTTTTCCGAAGCCACTCAGCTATCCTGGCACTTTGCTCTTTGTTTTTGAGATTTTCATTCTTTATTGTCTGTAATTTGGCATGAATTGAAATCCTCTGGTGCTCCTCCAACATGTTACTGAAAAACTGCTGCAGCTGGAAGGACAGAGAAACATTTTATCAGTGCAATCTAACTTCTTACATAAAGTAAAGTTCTCACTAACTAGAAACATGATTTTGCTAAGGAGTGACAACGTTCAGAATGAGAAGGGATGTATATTCCTAGGGTGTGTGTCCCTGGGGAGTCTGTAACTAAGACAATGTGATGGAGACCATGTCTGTTCAGAAGAATTAAATATGAGTGCAAGGTCCAGTAAGCAAGAACAAGAACATATTTCTGAGTATTTTAGCTTAATTGTCACTATTTGCAAATGCTGTGGTCTTATATTTAGAAAACCCCAAAGATTCCATTAAAAAAATATTAGAACAAATAAATTTAGCAAAGTTTCAGGATACAAAAATCAATATATAAGGGGCCAGGGATATAGCTCAGTGGCACGAGCACCTGCCTGGCAAGCTCAAGGTCCTGAGTTTGAGTCCCAATACAAAAAAAAAATGATAATATTCTAGGAAATTTTTTAACCAAAGCACAGAAAGATGTCTATAATGAAGATAATAAAACACTGATGAAAAAAATCAAAGGAGATACAAAATAAATAGATATTCCATAGTCATGGTTCAGAAGAATCAGTATAGGTAAAAATGCCCATACTATCCAAAGTAAGCTAAGGATTCAATATAATATCAAAATATCAATGATATTTCTCACAAAACTAGAAAAAAATTCTAAAATTTGTATAGAAATACAGAAATCCCAAATAGTCAAAGCAATCTTGAACAAAATGAACAAGGCAGGAAGCATTATAGTACCTACTTTCAAAATATAAAGTTGTAGTAATTAAAACATCATGATACCATACTGGCATAAAGACAGACAGACCAAGGGAACAGAACAGAGAGCCTCGAAATAAACCCGCACATTTACAGCCAATAGATCTCTGACAAAGGTGCTAACAACATACTTTGTAGGAAGGACCGTCTTTTCAATAAATGGTACTGGGAAAATGGATAAGTATACGAAGAAGAATGAAACTAGACCTCTAGCAAAAATCAACTCAAAATGGATTAAAAGTCTAAATGTAAGACCTGAAGCTATGAAGCTACTAGAAGAAGACACAGGATAAAGGCTTCAGGGTATTGGAATGGACAAGGACTTTTGGCTAAAACACAGCGGGGGAAAAAGCAAAAGTATAAAAATGGCATTTCATCAAACTAAGAAGCTTTTAAAGAGCAAACGATTAAGTATGTGAAAAAAGAACCTACAGAGCGGGAGAAAATATATACAGACTGTACTTCTGTGAAGGGGTTAATGACCAGAATATATGAGGAAATACAAAAACACAATAGAAAAATAATAATGATGATACAACCCCTGCTAATGAGTGAGTGAGAGATTTCAACACAGTACAAAATTCTCAAAAGAAACCCTACAAATGACTAATGCTTACATGAAAAAATACTCAACATGCCTAATCATCAGGAAAATGCAAATTAAAACCACCTTACCTTACTTCAGTTAGAATGACTAGTAAAAAAAGGGAAAAAAAAGACAAAATCTAAGAAGTGCTGAGAAGGATATGGAGAAGGAATCTTTGTACATTAGTGACATGAATATAAATTAATACAGGTATTGTGGAAAACAGTAAGACAGATCCTTAAAAAATAGAGTGACCACATGATTTAACAACCCCACAATTGTGTGCATACCCAAAGAAAATGAAATCAGTCTATCAAAGAGACATCTGCACTCTTGTTTTTATTGTAATACTATTTACAATAGCCAAAAAATGGAAACAATCTCAGTGTCCACCAACTGATAAATAGGTAAAGAAAGCGTGGTTCACATGCACAAAGGTATACTATTCAGCAATAAAAAAGAATGAAATGCCATTCGTGACAACGTGGATGAACCTGGAGTTCATTATGTTAAGTGAAACAAACCATGCACAGAAAGACAGTACAACATGATTCGACCCATATGAGGAATCTAAGAGCAGCTGGTGTCATAGAAGTCATGATTACCAGAGGCTGGGAGAGAGCAGGGGAGAGGCAAGGATCGGAAAGCATTGCTTCATGAGCACAAAGTGACAGATGGCAGAAAGAGCCTTGGTGATCTGTCTCACAAGCTCAGTGTTCTATTGCACAATGGCTATGAATGATGACAACATATGCTTTTTTTAAGTTAGAAGAAGGAATTTTGAATGTTTTCACCATAAAGAAATGATAATTAAGAAGATAATGAGGAGATATACGTTTGTCCTGATTTGAGCATTTCACAATGTACGCATGTAGTGAAATATCATTGAAATATACATGTAGTGAAATATGTATGATTTTTATGTATCTTTTAAAATAATGTTTTAAAAGTGTATTTCGACAGTGAATGCATCCACTGGCTAGATTGTCACTGGTTAGCATTCAGTTATTGGAACATTTGCCACAATATTATATATAAGCCAGACTCTGACTGAATAATGGATTATATTCCAAATGATATTTCTGCATCAGTGTCTTAGCCGGAACACATACGGCCACTTAAACCAAGATACATTTGAAATTGAACAGTAACAGGGCTCATAAACCTAATTACAATTGAAAAGTAAAGTTCTAGGAGAAAGTGGGTTACAGAGCTAGGAACAAGCCTCTGACTCTCGCCTTCCCTGCCAAGAGGTGGGGGCCACATGCCCACAGCTCCGTGCCACAGGTGACGTGTCCATGATGGGACTTCTGCAGTGGCGGCAGGGGAATGGGAGCCTGTGGGACCTCAGAGATACTCCATGTGTGCTTAAGGGCACGAGCCAGGCCAGACTTCTGGCAGGGTAAACCAAAAAGACCAGGGCCAGAGTAGTGGAGGATGCGTAGGAGCTGGAAGGGTGGGTAGGGACAAGGAACTCAGATGATCTCTTCAAACCGTGCCATTTTAGCAGTTATTTAGTCTTTTGAACTGATGTGATCTAGTAAGATTGTTGGACACTGATATATTGTTGACTAAGATATTTGTTGTAGCTAATTCATTTTCAAAATTGCAATAATCTCTGCTAAGTCTATTTTTGCATTAAAAAACAATTGTGACTACAGAGTTTTGGAACTTTGAGGATTGCTAAATTTATACAAGCCTTATTAATTTATTTATTAAGGAAAAGTAACAAAATTGGGTTCCATAAAGGCAAAGATTAACTGTGTATATTAGAAGATAGATATGATCAAAATGCACTATATGCATGTATGAAAATACTATGTTGAAAAATAACATTTTGTAAAATTAATAGACACTAATAAGAATACAGAAAATATATAGTAAAATATATGTTAGCAAACAGAAGACAGCAAACACAACTTAGTCTCAAACCTGAGAACTTTCATTCCCAGCATGCCCTGCGTGTAGTCTCTCTCTTCTCCAGGGAATCCCTGACCCATTTGGTTCTGACAGTGCAGCCGCAGGTGGGCCAAAACCCAAACAAAGATAATTCCTTCAGGAATTGGAAGTTTGCCCTCTCTCACTATCACAAGTACATAACTTACTGCTTCTATTTTATTCTATTTTATTTTATTTTATTTTACAGCACATTTCAGACCTTTGGGACCTACACATTTATTTGTTTATTTGCTTGGGGTGGGTTCAGTTTTCTTTCTTGTTTACACAGCCCTTCCTGTGCATATTAATATAGAACCAAGCCCTAGCATTTAATTTTAAAGAATTTTATTGGGATATAATTTATATATATTAAACTACGATGAGTTAAACTACAATGAGTTTTGATACCGTACCAACCTTTGAAACCACAGGCATGATCAAGACAGGATGCTTTCCACTGCCCTGAAATTTTCCCTCATGACCTTCTGTGGCTCATTCCCTACTCCCAGGCAGCCCCGATCTGTCTTTCATTACTCTAGATTAGTTTTTGTTTCTCAGAATGTGACTGGTTTCTCTTACTCAGCATAATCACCTTGTGATGGGTCTGTGTGGCTAAACATGGATCTGTGCTTGTTTCCCTGTGAAGCCTACATAAGAAGAAATTCAGCCCATAGGGAAGCAAATGGAAGAAATAAGAAGCCCTGCCTTATTCTAACATATAAACATGGCTGACACAGCAACAGTCCTCAAGGAGTTCACGATAGCTCGCAGGACAGAATATCTGCACACTCACTGCAGTATAATGTGGTACGTACCATGATAACGATAGTGATGGGATGCTTTGCGGGGATGGAGGAAGAAAGTATATAAATTCATGTACTAAAAATCTCCTCAAATAGGGAGTTGGGAATTATCCGGCCAAGAACAGGGATGGGGATGGTACCGCAGACAGAAGGTACAGAGTTTCTGAAATCTAGAGCATGAACAACATGCTCAATTAACATGCCCTCAATGATACACAGAGCTAGAGGAAAAGTACTAGGGGACTCTGTCAGCCCCTCTGGCTCTCAATACGCTAGGATGAGGTGGCAAATCTGAACCACAGAGCAAGACAGAGACCAGCTCGTAAAGGGCTTCAGGTGTGAATCGAAACTCCCTTTAAATTTCTTCTAGAAACTATAAGGAGCCACAGAAGCTTTTGGATTGGGCAATGCCTGGCACCAGTGTGAAGACTTAGATGGTGGGAAGGACTGGGCCACCGAAGGGATGCCGGTGACAGGGTGAGGTCCAGCCTCCACGCACAGAGCAGTCTGTTTAGTTACCTCTCCCTCACAGCGACGGGAGGACCAACGGAAGCACAGAGTGGAATAATTCAAATAAATACATGGCTTTTAATTTTAGTCCAAATTATGTCAAAAGTACTTTCTAAATTGTCATTATATTTCGCAATATTTAAGGTTCTTACCTCCATGATCTGTAGATCTGTACTTACAGTTCTCCCTATTATATATATTAGAGTAACCAGTGATTGTGGTCCATACCTACAAAGCAATGCAAAGCTAATCAGGTGTCAAAAGTATTTTTGCAAAATACAGTTGTACGTTATGCAGCAGAAAAAACATGCTAAATACGCAGTCCCTATTAACTTCTATTTTCCAAATCTGAGCAAAAGCAATTAGTTTAGCTTTATTGTTCAATGGAAAATCTATTTTATGGAAAATTCTATTAACACTTAACAAATATTTATAGTTAAGTACTGATTTGTGTAACATCATTTTTTAAAGTTTTATTTAAATATAATAAACTTTTAAAAAATACCCATATTTTTTAAATGAGGTAGATAGAACATAGACACAGTCTTGTGTCTCAAGAAAATTTATAAGGGAGTAAATAAACATGAAATTGTGTCCCTCAAAAAACAATAATGCAGGATCAATTTCAGAACCATTCATTAAGATACCCTGCAGTGTATTAAAAGGTTGAATTTGTGTGTGTGTGTGGGGAGTGAGGATTTCTGTTTTCTGATAGTCTCGGAATGACCACAGGCTCAGTACCATGGCTACCTGAGCCGCCTCCAGTAACTGAAAGTCCCCCTTTAGTTCAGTGTTTGCAAATATCCAAGAATTATCTGACAAAAGTTATAAGCTGTGTTGCTATGGAAGAAGAACACATACATACCTCTCCAAGGTGTTGCTGCAGTTAAAAAGTAAATAAGGGACTTTGGGATGCATTCAAAAAGAAAGAAAAATTAAAATAGGGTTATTATAATGGACAGAAGAAGAAATGGTTAAGTATTTGAACTGTCTTAGTAGTTAATAAGAATTGAATTACTTCAAAAATGCATACTTGAAATTGAAAGTAAGAGGAGTTAATTTTGACACATGAACACACAAAGGTGAGAGAAGATAGAATTTTGTTTTTTAAGTTCCCAGCAGCAAGGAAAGCCGTGGCTACTTGAGGAGGCAGGCAGGCCTGTGTGTGCGGGGCACAGGAAGTGTCTATCCGCTCTCCACTTTCACTAGACAGGTAGGAAAAGCCTGTGAAATGATGGAAGGCTGAGGCCCAACCTTAAAAACAAAGTACGAAACAAAGGAAACCCGCCTACTGTGCTTGACATCCGATTTCTCACCAAATACAAGAAAAAGGTCGCCTCGAGAGGCAGGGCTGCATTGAAAGTTACCTGGTGAAACTTATAGATTGCAAAAGTAAAGATAACATATATTTAGAAGCAGTATTCTGGGGACCCAGACACCGTCTGTGGAGGTGTGCACTAAAGTACCTGCAGTCTCTACTCCTTCCTAATCTCAACTGCAAGAGGAGCTGTTCTAGAGTAAGACAGGATTTTATCACATTGTCTTGCAATATTCCTGAACAATAATACATACATTGCAAATCATTTATCCCCATCAGTATTCAAATGTATTCTAATTAATATAAAGACAGGTGCCAATATGTGTCAATCTATTATCCTACTTAAGACAATGGAAACATCCAGTGCTAGTGTGGGCACAGTATTCGGCACTCTAGTCCAGCTTGCCCTCCCCGTTCTCATAGTTCTCCTCTCCATCCACCCTGTCTCTGCCAGGTCTGTCCCCCTGTGGGGAGCCTGGGGACCCTGGCAAGCCTGGGGACAAGTGAGAAGAAGGACCAAGACACACGTTGCTTTACTCATCCAAAAATTTCAAAATTTTTCTAGATTAGACTTCTGGGAAGAATTCTAGGCCTGACAGAGGTAAGGAAAGGTCCACAGCCCACTGTTCGTAATACTATCAGCTTCAATGCCAACTTCTGGGTCTTGGTTATTAACTGGTAATCTTTCAGGTGGTTATAAAAACTGCAATTATTGCATATATAAGCATGCTATTTAAAGAACTAAACTTGACTCTATGTCCTAGTCACTTTACATCCCCAGCAATGGCTTGAACTGTACCTTGTAATTCTTTGTTATCAGAAAGAACTTTAAAAATTTATCAAAATCAACCCCCATCATTTTATAGAAGAGAAAAACAAAGCCTAAATGTCAACTAGTAGGCAAATAATAGATGTTTCCCATCTAGATCTAGACCATAGGATGGGAAAATTGTGTATCTTCTATGTCTTTCTTCTGGAACAAGTGGTCTACTGGCAAAATGTTACTTTGCTGAGATTAGCATACCCCAAGATAGAGATCACAAGGACTGTGATGCGAGGCTCCCAAGATGCATGGAAAACTTTAAATTTCTTTTTATGGGACTTCTTGAAGACTTTGTGATGATAAAATATAATGCGAGTTTACAAAAACGAAGGTTAGAATAGACAGTTTTGAAACTGCATGGGTTATTTCTCTTTTCCTCACTGACTGCTTCCATGAGTAAATACTTTTCACACAGTTAATACAAAATTTAATTGGGCATAAGTTATTTTCACTCATGCTTTTATACTATCTTCATCATTACATGAAGACTAGTGACATTCAAATACTTGTGTCGAATATAATTTTAATAAGTGACAAATGTTCTGTCTTACAAAAACTAAGAAAACATTCCTGTGACATTTTAAGTGTTTACATTTTAATTATGAAATTGAGCCTTTATTATAACAATTCATAAATATGGGTTTTTTTCCAATAAAACCATTAGCAAAATTTCATAAGACTATTTAAAAATTAAACTCTAAAACTTAATGTATTCAATGTAAACATCTACTGTATGAGTAACATACAGTGATTTCTTGGGAAAAATATAAAGGCATTCAAGCCATGGTTTAAAATAATCATTCACTTATAATTCTAGGACATTCTTGGGCATAAGATTCTGAGTTTTATCTAAAGAAATTATTTACATGATCTGATTAAATGTAGTTATGTAGAGAATTTAAGTAAATCACTAGAAAAAAAACTTTTCAAAAGTAGAATTTTAGCCTCAGTAGAATGTTGCTAACATTTTCTAGTTCTTTAAAAATATTCTGTGGAAGAATACAAATTGAAACACTTAAGGTTACTTATATTAAGAGAAGTTATTCTCATCCTTAGCACACTCATCATTGAGAACAGGAAAAGTGTATCTTCTCATTGTTTAAATAGCTTCAAGGTACGGGTCAGCCAGATCCCAGCCTTTACCCGTGAGTCAATGCCATTCACAGACTGTGGGGGAAGAGAACTAGAGTTCGCCAAGAAGCAAGCCCTCCTTGTGAACCAGCACCATGCACAGGCCACCAGCAGGAGGGGGAACAGCCAGACCCCAGCCCCTTCCAGCACACAGGCTGGGAAACAAGAAGAGCCAACACCCCTACCTGCCCCAACCTTCCTGTAAGCAACTGGCTGATCTGGAGAGACACAGGCTGTACCGATAGCAATTGAGGTGAAATGCAATTTGATGCTTGTGGTGTTTGGTGTTTCACTGACTTTGCAGATCTAGGGCTGGTGGTCTGATCATCTATTCAGAGGTTAACAGTACTCAGTGTGTCATCTACTGGGGATCTCCTTCTGAAGGTGGTAGCCATTGTTAATTCCCTATTATTTTGTTCTGAAGTCCTGTGCATTTTCATTGGTTTGATGGGTTGGGTTTTATTCTGTTCTGTTTTATTTGATTTGGTTATATCCAATGGCATGGGTAGCTATTTCAAAGATAGCATGATATATTACAGTAGCCATTTTGGATTTGCTATTGTCTTGTTTTGAAGTCCTTTATTGTGTTATTGTTTTGTTTTTATTGGTTCTGTTATGTTCTATTTTGCTTGACTTTTACTATGTCTGAAGGTATCTGCAGCTATTTTGCAAATGACAAGAGGTATTATGGTAACCATTGCTGATTCTGTATTGTTTTGAAATACTGTGTCACTTACACTGTTTTGTTTTGATTGGTCTTATTCTGTTTTATTTTGTTTGGTTTTATTCTCTTTAAAATAAACTAAAAAATTTAAAAGAGAAAAATTAGCTTCAGGTTTACAGAAAAAGGTGTAGAAATATTACAAAAAGTTCTGTGTACCCTGGACCCACTTTCTCCTGTGGTTCACATCACTATGAGCTGATGATCTTCTAATTGTTAAGAAGTCTACTGCATTAGAATTGTGCCCTTATCACTTAATTTCTATCTAGTGACATACAATGCTGACTAGTTATAAATACAGGGACTGCAAGACAGCAGGATAGGATGGCTGTCCAGCAGCAATGCCAAATATGCCTCAGGTGGATTTTGTAAGTTTGTTAAATTATTTGCATGTGTGCTATGCATGGTATAAGAAGAGAGAAAAAGTAATTGAGGGACTTTTTTCTCCCTTACATCAGTCCAACCCAAAGACAGAAATATTCTTTATGTTATCTAATACAGCAGCCACTGACCACAACAAGCACTTAAAATGACTAGTGCAACTAAGGAACTGAATTTTTTTTCAGTACTAGGGATTGAACTTGGGGCCTTCACACTGAGTGTATCTCTATCTCTTTCCTTAAAAAAGTTTTTACTTTGAGACAGAGTCTTTCTAAGTCAATGAACTGTGCAGTCTGGGCTTGAACTTGCACTCCTCCTGCCCCAGTGTCCCAGAGTGCTGGTATCCACCATGACACCTGACCTGAGGAACTGAATTTTAAGTTTTATTTAACTTTAATTTATGGTAATTTAAATCTGAATATCCACATGTTAGCTAGTGGCTAATGTACTGGGCAGTGCAGCCTTATATAATTTTATATAACTTTCACTAGGTATAATCCAGTGAAAGGTACAGTCTCTCCTATGATAGCAAATTTTGGTTCTAAAGGGGTAAACAGGCTTGGGTAACTTTGTTGATGAGTCACACGACATGATTTTGAACCTCTGCCCCATTTGAAATTTCCAGTTTGTGCTCAGCTCACCAGACTACGCGTGGACATTTCTTGGAACTCTCAAGCACCACCTCATTTAGACCCCCAACAACACCTGGGACTCTTAACGCCCAGTGTTGTAAGCACGAGCGTGATGGGCACTACTTAATTATTCAGCCCAGGAGCTAACTGTGGACCTGCGTCTTCTCAGAGACCAGTAGGGCATCAGAAGAAACAGAGAACATGACAGCCTATGGTGATGACAACCTGGTCCTCAGGAAAAGCATGATGTATTTCTTAAAGGAGTTATTCTCTCCACATTTAATTCCAAAATTGCCATTAGAGAGGTCAATAGGAAATTCTGGAAGGGTCAAAGACTTGCAGCTGAAGCAAATGATTGACCAAGATGACCAAGGCAACAGGAGGCCAAATGGCTTCATAGACCTGGAAAAGCCAGACCTGTTAGACCCGAGGAGGGCACAGGGACAGAGAACTTTTGTTTCCAGAGGGGAGAGTGAACAGGGAGTCACAGACAGCCCCACGAGGGTCAAGTCTTTGAAATCTCAAACAGTAGGAGGACTTGTGTAAATAATTCTTATTTAACATTCATCTCCCAAATTCCTAGCGGGAGGTAGGGCTGAGGAAGGAGGGGATTATCTTTAATGACTTAAATAAAGATAGAAGACAAAATTTACCCCCAAGTTCTGAGAGATCCCAGGAAGCATGTGGAATGAATATGGCCTTCTAAAGAAATGAACCAAGAATGACAGACAATCTGAAAAAGGGAAAAAAAGTATTTTCATTGTGTGGGTATGAATCTGTTTGTTCCACTGATGAGCTACAGAGTAAACTCTTATCTACACATTTTAATTCTTCTGATTCAGACACCTCCTTTGATGTTTTAAAGATGCTCAATAAATGTTTACAATAGTAAAACATTTCAAAGAACCAAATCTGTATTCTTATTTATACTGTAAATATACTTATTATGGAATTCCAAAAGGACACTTATTTATAAAAAGTATCTTTCAACTTTTCATATGTTTTGAACATAATTATTGGCTACTTTGTATCTGCTAAATCTACTTCTTGCACACATTGATTTAAGATTTTAAGAATGTGTGGTGAAGCAATATTCTAGAAGGACAGCCATCAAGGCCAGACTGTCTGGTTTTTTATAAACTAATATGTATTTTACTGAATAGAGGAGCTAGGAGGCAAGAAGAGTTAATCTTAAAAGGCAAAAAATGTTAAAAGCACAGGTTATAGGATTTAGATATATAAAGGGAATCTGCCAAAAGTTAAAGACATTAGCAGCATCTAGACGAAGGCACCAGCATTGTCTCTTTAAAGTGTGGTGATGTCAATAAACAAATCAATGGGTGGTGTAACTCATGCCAGAAAACATGATTTGCTCAAATGTGTGCCTCTTAAGTTAAACTTCGTTGTGGGTGTGATGGTGAAACCGAGGTACACGGATATTCTAAATGAATACATTTTCTCACGGAAGCCAAAGTTGAGGGTAAGTGACCTCTTCCTAGTTGGTAATGAGACACAATGCAGGAATTATCATAACTTTTCTAGTCAGTACAAAGAACTGCTGTGACCTAGCCGACTAAAGTTGGACTTCTATCAAAAATCAGTGGTCTAAATGAAATAGAGATCTCAGCTTCCTTACCTTTTACTCACAGCTTGCCAGTTGTTGACTAAAAAGTCCTTTGCGATATATCGGCCAACTTCAGATGCTGCCACAGCTTCTATTACATTTGTTTCATTAAAAGTGAGTGGAGACCCAGTGACAGCGTAGTCCATGTACCTGCAAAAGTGCATTCACAAAAAGTAAGTTTTAAGAATTCAATATAGAGTTAAATAAATGTATTAACATCTCATGGCTCTAAGACAGTAATGCACAAATATGAATTTGTTTTACTTCTATTAATATGTTCCTACTCTTCTTCCTTTGGTATATAAATTATACTCTTCCACCAGTAACTTTCAAATTAAGTTGGCCATAATTACCTATTAAGTATCCATGGATCTTTACTGCAGCTCATTGCATAAGCAAGTTGAATTCTTTCCTCTTCTTCTGTTGTATTAGTGTAGATGCTTAACAGAAAGTCCCATTCTTTATCACTTCCCAAGGCAATGCCATAACACAAAATTACATTTTTAATTGGATAAGGTATTCTGTAAGATATAACATGCAATGATATTTGTTTTAATAGTTAAGTCATCCCAGCTGTCATATAGTTAGAAGTATAAATCTAGAAAAAGACTGAGATCTCAGATATAAAAATCAAAAGCAAAGATCTACAAATGAAATTGTTAGAACTGTGTGAGTATTAATGCCTTGAGAAGAGATCATCCCATTAGCTCAGAAACTAATCTAAGTTTTCAGAGAGAAGTGAGTTAGAATAATGCAGTGTAGACTGGTCATTATCTCATTATCAAATTTCCTGAGTTCATCTCAGGTGGTATATTAGAGATAAAGCCAAAACAATAGAATCATAGTCTCTGCTCTCAATGAGACTGCAAACTCAGAGAGAAACAGAGAAATAGAGATGCTCTTCTGATATATTCATATATATAACATAAATAAACTGTCATAAAAAACATGAAGACTCAAAGCAAGCATAGAGTTCTGTGTGTTTACTGAGAGACAATATTGGTAATGAGTGATCACTAGTGACAATTCACTGTATAAATTCTAATCTTTTATTGTTATGCACAGACCTATAGACAATCATCTTTTTAAAATTTTTTTAAAGAAATTAAAGATAGAACTTGATGAGGTGAAAGCAAAATGACCACTCTTACTGTGAAATTATCAAAAAGGCAGAAAAACTGCTGAGGCTAATAGGGCAACGACAAGGGGAATTAGAATACCGCTCTTACTCATTCTCCAGATGGTTCATCCACTTTCTGAAAAGTTCTCTTGACAGCTGAAGACAGTCCTCAAGATCAAACCCACATGCAGTTGCAAAAAGTTTTTCCAGGGATATTCTTGAAGGAAAAGACAACGAAAAGCATTGCATCTTGCATCATCACGTTCACTTACTCTGCTTTCAAGAATGTGTATTTTATGAAAGGATGAGTATTTTCAAACATCCTTCCATAACACCAGGTTTTTTTTTTAAACCACTTTTGCAAATGACAAATGTATTTAAGACTCAGAGAGACATTTTCTGAGGAACTCTCAGACACAAAGAAAAGCTTGTAAGACTAGTATATTTTCAAAGTGAGAAATAAATTACTGCTATCTTTCATCTCCCTCAAACACACATGGATGTACACAATGTCCACATCTGTGGTCAATTTACTCTTTTCCCTTTTGCAAAAAATTGCCTTACAGATTAAAGAAAATATCTTTAGAGTATCTGGTCTGATACATTTGAAAATAAAATTCTTTTTCTATACAAGAAAAGGAAAGAAAATAATGTGTTTCTCTCCTTCTATGATTTGCTTTCCTTTGCTTAAGCATCTATTTCTTTCTCTACTTCTCCTGGCTATTATATACATACCTAGGAAAATCATAGAACAGTTTGTTTAGTTTGGTTTGTTTTTATAACTGAGAATGGGTATACACTGTGGTTCAAAACAAAATAAATTTGACAAAATACAGTAAACAATAGCAATAAATCCAGGTAAACGATATCTTTTAGTGTGTCTTGCTGCCCCTCTCTAAGTTTGGGGCCTAGGTAAGGAAGCCAAACAAGTCAGAAATTTCCAGAAAACACAAAAGCTAAACCTCTGCTGCTTCACCCTCCAGTTTCAACCTAGCTAAACTTGACCTTCTGATAAACAGGCTTAGCGTTTCCAGGGGTAGAGGTGCTCTGAGAGACAGTTCCGGGCGTTCATTTACCCACCCACTCCCTCTCCCTCCCAACTCAACTCCAAACTGGCCGCAACAAATGGAGTTCTCTGAAATTGCTATCTAACCCCAGAAGAACTGGCCCCAGGATGCCACAGAAAACACACCACTCCAGTCCAGTGCAGGAGAGCCGTGAGTATGTCTGGTTAATAGATGTGCTGTCTGATTGAGAACAACTTTTCCTTCCCTTTCTTTGACATAATTTGCCTATTCTCACTCTATCCTAGACAGGTTCTCATCATCTTCCACCTACTAGTTCATTCCTTTCCGTATCCTTCCTGTTAACAAAATTTCTAGCACTAAAATTTCTATCTTCTCAGAAGGGTACTATTGTGAGAGAACAATCACATTTTGTATTCCTTGTTTGGTCTAATTATTTGAGCTTAGCATTACCTACAAGTTGTAGCTATAATGTCTGTACTAGTTTTGGCCACAATACCCTTCCTACATCTGGAAGTCCAGCCTCCACATACAAACCTCAGGTCATAGGGAGGACAGAAGGATCATAGACCCATGTTGCCTTTCACTCCTTCCCAGACCATCATCACAATATGTTTAGTCCCCACAGAAAGATAATTTGCAATACTTAATCATGGTCATATAAAAGTCACAGACGTGTGTCACTGACAACTTCAAGCCCTGCCATGCACCCAGTGGTACTAAGGTTTGACCCAGGGCTTCCCACTGGACTATATTCCTGCCTCCCTCTCCCTTTTTTCTTGAGACAGGGTCTCCTTAAGTGACTAAGCAGCCCAAGCTGGACTTGAAGTTGCTATCTTTCTACCTCAGCCTCCAAAACTGCTAAAATTATTCACCACCACACCTGGCTACCTCATAATATATGTGTCATAGTAGAATTCCTGTTAACAATAATACACAGAGGGAAATTTTTTCCCTGTGGCCTTGCCATACTTTTCATCTTACTAGTAGTTTTGCTTAGCACAACCTATTACCATTAGAAGGACTTACTTACAATTTCAACCAGTAGCCTAAGTTCTAAGAATTTGGTACTATAAACTGTGAGAACATGAATGTTCCTTGCAGGTAAATTAAGATCCCAAGTTATTATTTCCTGTGAGGATACACGTAGCACAACAATCTTAGAGCTATTATTCCCAAATAGCATACAAACAGTCTTAGTAAATAATAGGTATTAGCCAGGCATGGTGGCACAGTCCTGTAACCCCAGCACTTGGGAGGCTGAGGCAGGAGAGACTTGCAAGTTCAAGATCAGCCTGGGCTACAAAGTGAGCCAAAGGCCATCCTGAACAGCATAGTGAGACCCTGTCTCAAAAGGACCAAAAAAAAAAGGTATTAAGATTTTATTTTATGAATTTGAAGGCCCATCTATTAATATGAATCATTTTATTCAGTTACTGCTACTTAAAAATACTTACAGAGCTAGATAGTCATCTTGCAATGCTGCCACATTTTCACGAATTATAGTTGCATAAATATTCCATATTGACTTTAGTCTCTTTAATAGATATTTCTATAAACCACACACAAAATGTATACTGTTAGTTCTGGCTCACAATTCTGAATTTTCACTAATTTCTATTTGTCTGTAAAGATATTAATGGAAAAGCGATATATCTTTTTAGAAATTAATTCATTAAATGTGTAACTGTTGTATTTTTCCTCTCTAGGTTTAGTTCCCTTATATATAAAATGTAATGTATAACAATACCAATGTTACGTGGTTACTGTGAAGATAAAATAATATAACGTCTATCAGTACACTGCCTTACACACAGTAAGAACTCAATAAATATTAATTATTGATATCATTAAATGTCAGCCCAGATATTTCCAATATAAATAAAAATGTGAAAGTATAAAACAACTTTTTACCTTAAAACTTTCATAAGTATATATACTTCCAAAACTAATAACTGACTTATGTTCTAGGCCAGTGGTGGTGAACCTATGGCATGGGTGATACTTGTTCTTTTAAGAAAAAAGTTGTTAATTTCTGAGTTGTTTTTGAATGAAGTACTCTTCCAAACTTCTCTCATACTTATCTCCTAGACCAGGTCAATGGCTAATGTATTGTCCTCTAAGTATAAGTAACTATTGCAGGAAAATGAATAGTTACATGGAATGAATAGTCTACTACTTTGGAAAAGCTCTTCCTCATAGATGTCAGCTAGAATATGGAAAGAGGAGATTATTTACTTTAAAACTACATAACAAAGCATAAAATTACCTTTAATAATGGATATATCTCATAGTTCACATCAGAGACAAGATCCCTGGTTATTAAGTTTGCCAAAACTGCATGCCATACTATGATTTCATCTTCTTCAGCAAGGTATTTGGTTAAATCAAGTGCTGTTTCAATCTCAATATAGTTGTTTCTGTTTGGTTTAAAAGAAAATACGCTCAAAAAACCTAGACCTATTAAATGATTTGCATTCTTTCTATATTCGTTCTACGCTTCAAAGCCTGACCTCAATATGGTGAGTAACTAAATCAAGCAGCAAGAAAGTGAAAGTCTCATCTTATTGATGAGACAGAACCCAAGGAATGTTGCCAGCCTTCCATTCTAATTTGGGACTTCCAAGTGTCCAATTAGAAGCCATAGGAAATCTAGGGCAAATGTTGGACTGATTATCGAGTGATAGAATATGGTGTATTTGCTATCTATTCTTATGAGAGTATAACTTCCATTCAACAAGTATTAATTAAAAATCATTCTCTAACTGTCTGCCAGCTGCTTGGGAGTATACACGCTAGTACATTTGCCTGCCCTTAACACCTTAGTAAGGAGCTTAGACTTAGCATTAGAAGCTGTTCATGGAAAGTCCCACAAAAGATGATGAACACTAAATATTAGCAAAGAAGGAAAACAAACACTGAAAAAGTCAGGAGAAAGAGAAAAAAGTCAGGAAAGGCCTCAGGGAGGAAGAACTTGACAAGAAAGATGGGTAGGATTAAAATGGGTAGAAAGAGAAGGGCACCCCAGCACTAAAAGATGAAGTAGGAATTTGTATGGTGGGCATACAGATCTAACAGGCAGAGAGAGGTGGAGGACAAGAGGGGAAGTGGTTTAAACTCATTGAGCTCCTCGAATATCAAAATGAATAGTTCAGGTTTGGTGGGAAGATACTTTAGGTAGTTAGCCACTAGGGTAACACAATGCAGTTAATGACTGATTTTTTTTTCCACATTGCTAAAGAAGACAGAGGGTAATTCAAAAAACAAAAGGGTACTGTCGTATGCAATAGAATAGAAAAAAGATGATGAAAACTTGGCTTAGCATGGAAGCAGTGCAAGCACTAAGGTCAGAATCAAAAAGATACTTCCTGAGCATGAGAGGCAGAGGGAGGAAAAGAGACAGTGACATTTCTGAGGTTTCAAATTTGGGTGACTGAAAGAATAGAAGTACTCCTGACACACAGAGAGAAACTGGTAACAAGAGCAATTTTGAGACAGAAATTAAGTTCAGAGTTTAGGTACTGAATTTAAATGACTATAGGATAAACATAAGATAGGAGAATTGGGTATTAGCTTAGAGGCATCGATTTATTTACTGAGCATCTTATGTATGCTGGGCCCTGTGCATATACATAATGAAATGGTAACCGAAATAATAAGAATAATGAGTTATTGAAAGAAAAGACAGAAGAAAATCACACAGTCATGGCTGGTTTTAAAAGTGCTCAAAGCAGTAGGAAGAAAAGAGTCAGACACATGAGAACAGGGTTTGAATATTGGAACCTCAAGGAAGCTGAAAAGCACATTATCAGGAGGAAGTGGTCCACAGTACCAATGTCATGTAAATCATAGAGGAGTTTCTACAAAGTACTGAGCAAGGGAATTGCTACTGGCCACAGAGAGAAAAGGCAGTGCATATGTGACCTACCTACAAGAAGTATGATAGGCCAAACAAAGAGAGAACACAGCAATTTTTTATATATACTCCTTAACTTTATTGCCTGAAAACTTAAATCTCAAACATACATTAATTTACCTCACTAAATATTTAGCAGCATAGCTTATATTGAATAAATCTAATTCATAAACAAGTAATATTTATAATGATATCACCATTAAAGTTACACCTACCACCATTTCAAAATCTCAAGTGATAGCCTATTTCCAGCAAATCTGATGTTATAAAATTCTACCCAGGACCATAGAATTTGATCATAATCTTAATCAGCTAAGTCCTGTGTATATGAAAGAACCAAATTCATACTAGTAAAGATATTATTTTTATAAAATTCTCAAGGCGGACTCTAAAACCATAAGCAAAGAGAACATACTCACTTAGACAAGGAAAAGGCATCATCAATCAGCTGTAATCTGTGAATAACAGGAATAGCCTGCAGAAGGAGATCCAAGCAGTTGCAGTAAAATATGAGAACATTTTCAGTGCAATATTTTCAAAACAATTTAAAGAGCATTGCTGCCTGCAGAGCACTTTCATGTGAAGTGTCTCATCTGCAGAGAAATGGTCATCACTAGAGATAGTCCCCATAATTTATTCATTACATATCTTTTTTGATAAATGATCCCTCTGGACATCAATAATAATGCTTAAATATCACATAGAGTTTAATCAAAATGCTCCCCAAAACTAATCATGCTAAGAAATAAAACAGGCAACCAAAATGAAAAGGCCTCTCCAAGTCAGAGAGTACACATTACATTGTATTAATGTGTCCACATTATTTTCAGAGGAGTTTTTGACATTGGAGGCTTTCAGTAAATAGTATTTATCACTATGTTGGTAATATTATGGTAATCATTTAAGTAATATGTGTCCTCTCAAGATTTTACTGATGTAACACAGTCCCACTGACAGAACCCTCAACACATATGCAAAGGCAAAACCAAGGCCAGTGTAACTCTCCAGCTTCTGTCTAAATTCCTTGGGATGCCAGGTCACGGGACTTCTCTCAGCTGCGGTTCTCCACACGCACCCAAAAGCCTCCTATGTCATTTCCTCAACATCTCCTGGCACTTTGATATATTTGGTTCTAGAAATTTTAACATCCCTCTGAACACCTAAATAAGCCACGCTTAATTCTATTGGTAGGAGTACCATTTCTTTTATGGCAAGAATGCTGCATTTTCTAGATTAATATTATTAATACAAAGTCCATGTTACTTGCTCACCAATCATGTTGTAGAAAAAAATTTAACTCAGTTTTTCAATAAACAAATCTACACCATTTTCAAGGAATGACTGCTATAATAGCCTAACTTAGTACTTTGTAGCATAGAGTATACTGAGAAACTGCTAATTTAGCCACTCTGAAAAAGGTTTTAAAAGACTATATTATTATAAGTGGATTTGGTAGCTTTATTCAAAATCTCAATAACATTTTTTAAATTATTGAACATATTCTGAATGCCAGTGCCTGAATTGTGTCTGACCCCTGATAAACGTAATACTTGTGTTCTCTTATTTCATCTTCACAACAATACTTCAAGGTTGGTCCCTTACATTCATTATACAGACAAGGAAAATTAAACTGCTGGCCAAACAGGAAGTCCAAGGTCACACTTCTGATCACTGATGAACAAAAATATGAGCACAACTGAAGCTCTGGGACAATGTGCTGCAAAGCGTCCCCTGCTAGAGAGGCTGCTGTGTGTCTCAACCCCCAAAAAGAGAAATAACAAAGCCATCTTTCAGTTCAAGCACCCTAGTTTTATGAATGGAGTCTAAGTGAACTGTCCAAGTATTCACAGCAAATCACAGCACAGCCAACTGGATAGACTTCTTAGCAGTATCTTCTACCTGTGAAGACTTGGTTTAATTCAACATATTAAAATTTGATTCATTTGAGTTGACCAACACTTTGTTGATTTCATAAGAATTCATAGTTGTTTCATAACTTTTTTTTTTTGAGACAGGGTCTTACTATTTAGTTCAGGCTGGCCTTGAACTCTTATGTAGCCCAGGCTGGACTCAAACTCTTGGTAATCCTCCTGCCTCACCTTTCTAAGTGCTGGGATTACAGGCATGTACCACCATGCCCAGTTAAGTTTTATAACTTAAAGTAATATTAGACTATTATTGATGTTTTGTGAATTAAATTATGTCCTCTGAGGGTAATGGGAATAGTTTTAGAAGTAAAATCAATATTTTATAGCATATACACTAAGTACCTGTTATGAACTTAGAAATTTTGAGTACATTTTAACTATATTACCTCTAATGATCATGGGTAAATATGAAATGATAATTTCCCATCATAAAATGAAGAAATAGAAATAAAACAATTAAGCAATTTGCCAAAGTTTACAAAATAAATGGTTAAGTGGAAACTATATTCTGAACCCTATCTGAAAGGTAAAGTTATTTTGGAAAAGCAAGAAGAGTGTTCAAAAATAAAACACATTCAGTCAAAATCATCCCTTTCTAAAAACAAGGAAAAAAAATCTCTCCAGTATGGCTGGAAGTAGGAATGGGGATAGGGATGGAATCTTTTATAACAAAGAAGCTTACTCTCCAAAAGAAGAGAGAACAGCCGGGTGTGGTGGCACACTCGGGAGTCTGAGGTAGGCGGAGCATTGTGAGTTCGAGGCTGGTTTGGGCTACAATGTGAGCAAGAGTGACCTGAACCACATAGTGTGACCCTGCCTCAAAAAAACAGGTCTGGGAGTTTGGCCCAGAGTTCAAACTCTGGTACCGCAAAAAAAGAAAAAAAGAAAAAAAAAAAGAGAGAGAGAGAGAACATGTATTAATAAACATAAAAGTTTAAAAGAAAGACAGCATACTCAGAATAATCAAAAACATCAAAAATAATATTACCTTAGGATCCTTTTCAAGCTGTTGATTTAATTTCCTCCAACCTAATTTATCATAATTAACTCTATAATATCCAGTCATATTCAAATTTAAAATCACCCAGTCATTATCAGAATCTGAAACTTGCATTTCAGGGAATACTTCTACAAAAAAAAAAAAAAAAAAAAAAAAAAAAAAAAAAAAAAAAAAAAAAAAAAAAAAAAAAAAAAAAAAAAAAAAAAAAAAAAAAAAAAAAAACCATAGGAAAAGTTTGAAATGGTATGGTTTTTAAAAAAATTTAATTACTTTTTTATACAATTTACTTGTAATTCTGAACAATGAACCTAATAAAAATTAAATAAATTCGGATTAGAGATCCCATTCAACCCAGCTATCCCTCTTCTGGGCATTTTCCCAGAAGAATTGAAAACATCATACCACAGTGATATCTGTGCACCCATGTTTATAGCAACCCAGTTTGC
>RJWM01000680.1:60357-196961 GCA_004363535.1 Dasyprocta punctata
TAAAAAAGATGTGGTATTTTTATACAATGGAGTACTACTCAGCTATTAAGAAAGATTGCATTGAGACTTTTATAAGTAAATGGTCACGACTTGAGACCATACTCATAAGCGAGATAAATCAAACCCACATGTGTAAATACCGTATTGTCTCCCTAGTGTAAGAAATGGAAAAGTATATATGATTCAAAATCTATAATAAGTACTATGGAAGGGTAAAAAACAGCTCAAAGAGCAAAGATAATCGGGAAGGGAATAGGCAGAAAGAGAAAAGGGAAGAGGAAAAGATATAAACCTGTATATATGTATATGTAAGATAACTAAAAAGAACACTGCTGAATGTATTCGTTATTAAGAAAGAACAATTAATACTCATATGATTAGATCAATCTTGCACGTCTATATCTGTTAATGTAAGAAACCATTTTATTTTATTTTATTTTATTTTTTTTTTTTTGGTATGGGGGATCGAACTCACAACCTTGTGCCTGCCAGGCAGACGCTTACACCACTGAGCTAAATCCCCAGCCCAAGAAACCATTTTAAAGATAACGATGCGCAATATTGCAACCATTGTCAAGCTTCTATCTTCCGGTTGTGTAAACCTGCAATGTTGTGTATTTACTCTAGTCGTTTGCTTGTCTCTTTTGCTTGTTGTTTTTACTACATATGTCATCTTTTTTGTTGTTGTTGTTGTTTTTGTTTGTTTTGTTTTTCTTCGCTCAAATAAAAATAAATAAATAAATAAATTCTATATTTGTTTCATCACACAATTATGTTTTTCATGTATAATGACTTTTGGTTTGGAACTTGTCTTTAAAACTCTATGTTCAGTGAAGAAAAATGTATTTTATTTTTAAATGAGATAGCTTTTCAAAAATAAGACAGTTTAGGATTATATTCTCTATCTCCATATGTGTGTATATGTAAAAATGTTTTTTAAAATTCGTTACTTACTACTGCTTTTATTTAGCCAGACTAAAGATTGTGTAGTTCCAGTTTTCATCCAAAGAATAGGGACGATCCATGTGCCACTTTTTGGAAGAAAAAATTTAGTTAATTTTCAGACAGAAAAATTTGCACACAATAGAGTGCCACTCTGCTATAAAGAAAGATAAGCTTGTATTTGTAGGAAAATGTACAAACCTTGAGATCATAATGGTAAGTGAAATAAACAAGACACAAGTTTAAATCGCATAGTTTCTCTTACTTGAGAAAATCAATTATAAATAAAGAGCAAATAGAAGACAGAGAACAGGAAGTAGAGCCATAGCTCTTTCTCAAATGGGAATAAGATCAAGAAATGGAGGGGAGAGGAAGGAAAAGTGATGAAGAAAGAGTTAAGATGTTAATACATACACCCGCTCTACACAGGGAATGTAAATGTTAGGTACTCAAATGTGTACTAATAAAAAAAAATCTAAAGTGTATTTATACTTTACTTTCAGAAAACAATGTACACTCTTAATTTAATTTTAAAGAGATGGTAAAATAGTAGACACAACTCAATTTCTCTGCTCACTCCCTCTAGACATGTAGGACTTTGTTCTTAGGGTAGTTGGTTGCTGTCTTGCTTTGGCCCTTTGCTCACCCCTCTCCCTTGTCCTGTGGATTTCCCTTTTATTAACATAGGTAACTACTCGGATTGCCTTGCATTTGAAACTTTCCAAGCCCGTTTACCCAAAATTGTAGCCACCTGTCCTGACTCAAGAGTATTCAAATACATACTATGGACAAGCCCAAATCTGTCAATCCCTGGAGAAGTGAAGGGTAATACAAGAAAAGCCTTGACAAACATTTCAGAAAACTTTTCAATTTCAAGGTTTTTCCAAGTCTGAAATGTGTTCACCAAGAACCTGCCAGGACACTGATATTTATTGAACGCCTACACTTGCCATACAATAGTGGATATGACCTACCGCAGCAGGCGACTGAAGGAATCCATCAGTCATCCGAAGAGATGCACAACTTGTAGCTTGGGTTATACTCCAATCTTCCTCAATTTCTCACATGTCTGCCTCCTCAGACTTTCAACTGTGGGTCTATAATTCTATAATAGTTAAAAGTTCCCCCTCTTCTCAAAAATCATAGAAAATTACAGCAAGGAGGACCTTGAGTCTCCTGTTTCTTTCCCCTAGTGTTCTGAAGAAAAAGTAGAACTACCTGAAAACTCTGTTGATGATATTTTAAAATTTATTTCTCATTTGTGCTTTGTCCTACTATAATGAGATGTGAGAATCAAAACTACCAAAAACTATTTAAAATTATCTAACAAATTAGGAAAGGGAAGAGAAGGAGGTGTCAAAGGCTAGATTAACACTCATTTTATTTTTACATTTCATTTTATGCAACTACATTCAGTTTACACATAAAGCAACTAAAGCCAAGAAAGTTAAAAAAGGATTTATCTACAGTTTCAATTTTGGTGAAGTCAGTATTTGAGCACAGGTCTAACTATATCTAAAGGTATTCTGACATCACAGGTATGATTTTAAATACCCTCACAGACAGACAAACACATAACACATACACACATGCACAGAGGACTTCCTCAAGGATAGGTACAGTCACTTCTGTTTTTAGGGATGAGACTATTTTGCAATAGGACACCCTTTTTTCTTAACTAGCATGTGGCCACTGGTGGCACTACCTTATGGTCTCTCAACCAGAGTTCTGAGTAATCTGTTACCTATCTCTGAAGGGCAATGAGGAATTCAGGTCGTCATAAAGCTTTGGTGTGGCTCTGACCCCTGACCAAGGGAGGGGCCTACCTGGAGTTCTAACTGGTCTAGCTCAGGACTTGGGCTCTGCCTCATTCCAGCACACAGTGACACCCCTGTGTGGGGTCACTTGCGGGAAACTGTGTTCCAGTAAGGGCTGTGCTTCTTCACTTTACCCATTGCATCAGCGCTCAAACCCAAGGAAGACAAAGATGGAGAGGAGCAAAGCTACCTACTTGTGGGTGAGAAGAGTCTGATTTTCAACTTTTCCCAGATAGAATGGCTCCTGTTTCATGACACCACTGGACACATTCAAAGTGATGACTGGGAAACCACCCTGGTGTGTCCAACTGTCCATTATGCTTTTTACTGTTGCTGGCAAAAGAATTTTACTCTGGTCATCTATAGCCTGATTTAAAAAATCATCACAAAAAATATAGTTATCAACATGCTTTGAAGTAGCAAACTCCCCCAAAATAACAATTCTTTCCTGATTTATATATACTGTAGTAATTTCAAATGGTTGATGCTCTGGGCCAAATACAGAATTCTGTTTATTTTGGAAAGAGATAACAGAAAATTATAAATTTTCCTTTGGTATCTGAGAGGAACTAGTTCCAGGACCTCATAGATACCAAAATCCACAGATGTTCATGTGCTTTATACAAAACAGAATGGTATTTACATGGGCACTATGCACACTTTCCTATATACTGTGTATCATTTGCAAATTATTTAGAATGCTTATAATGCTATGAATGCTATATAAATACAATGGTTGTTATACTATGTTGTTTAGGAATAACAACAAGAGAAAAGGTCTGTACATGTTCAGTACAGATGCTGTTTTTCCCCTAATACTTTCCATCTGGAGTTGACTGAATCCATGAGTGTGAAACCACAGATATGAAGAACTGACCATATATGAATGACTCCTTATTTTGTTCATTCATTTATTCATTCATTCACTGAGCACACATTTGTGTATCTAATTTGTGACACTCTGTTCCAGATATGGGAATACAACAACAACAACAACAACAACAACAACAAAAAGATCCAGTCTTTGCCCCATGAGAGTTTCACAAAGTAAAATGACCTGATCTTGCACTGCACCAGATGAAACAACTTCAAAAGAACATGTGTGAATGTAGGTAGGACAATTACCATTTGAAAATGCCTCCATAGATCATCTTGCTCAGCATTTGAGTAAGAAAATGCCTCCAAATAAGACTGTAAAAATAGAGAAGTGAAAACTTTAAAAAGAAAAAAAAAAAAAGCATCCCAAGGCAATTTGTGTTTGTTGCCACTCAGGGAATAACAATTTTGCAAACTCACCTTAAGTGCACTGATAAATAAATGCTCATTGAGGAAACTGAAAAGCATTCGGGCCATAGATGCTCCCTAGGACACAACAAACCATTCATTATTTGAACAACATATATATATATTCGATTTTAGAAGCACTATTCTGAGCTGTGCTCTTGAGCAGAATTTGGATTTTAATTGAATGTTCAATTATTCCCATACTAATGAACTACTGGATTGTCACTAATTAATAGATAAGAAGTGACCGAACGTTCAACATATAAAGAGGTCAAGCTATACACAATTTTTTTTTTTTTTTGTACTGGGGATCGAACTCATGACTCGTGCTTGCTAGGCAGGCACTTGTGCCACTGAGCTAAATCCCTGGCCCCACAAAAAATTTTTTAATTGAAGTATTTATTTGCAATAGTAAATTTCTATCAAACAGAAGGATTTGTCATTAAAATAAAAAAATTATTTAAATCTCTTCATAATGATAGCCAGTACCCAGCATCGAATATGGAATTGATTAATACTTCCAACTCCGAACTGATTTACTCATCTTTTCTGAAACTCATTTACTCAATAAAATTGATGTCCTTGTAATAAAAATTTTACATTGCATTTTAATATAGAATCCTTAGAATTCATTTTATGCAATTCTCCAGAGTACAGAACAAAGGGAAATATATAATTGCTTTTACCTTGTTGTAAGTAAATAAGTCAAAGAGTTCATTTATTTCACTTGTTTCTGTGAAATTTTCCACCTTCATGGATACAGCTCTAGACACTAGGGCATGATCTTCATTTAGGACACCATGTAGAAAGTTAGAAAAAAAGATCTCATTCTATAAAGGAAAAGATAGAGCCACATTAACTTCTGAGGTGTCATAGAAATATGAAATTCACTGGTTTTCAAATGCTTTCAAAATATTGAGGCATTTTAAATTTCAACATGTTGAAAGCATGGATATTCAATATCATAATTTCATGATACTGAAGACAGAAATAACACAATAATTGAGAAGTGTCCATGAATTGTAATATGCTTCTAAAATGAGATTTTCCTGAATAACAGAATTGTAGGATATTTTCCTTCCTGTTTTGTGTATCTTTTTTATTTCAATTTTTTTAAAACAATTACTCTGGTTTTTAATCATACAGGTTTTCCCTACACAGGTCCACAGCTCCCTAACGAAACCTTCCTGGAAGCATTATCTTTTAATTTTCTAGAATTTTATTGGGAAATGAATGACTCTTTAAAATTAATCAGTGTCTCTTATTTGGACATTTACAAAGCAAAATGTGTTTTAGATATGCAAATTTACAAGGACTCTCACATCAATAACTTACAATTAGAAAGAAATTCACAGATTGGGTGCTAGAGTTTATGGGTCATGCATTAGGTGAAGATAATGTATTATATTTTAATGAAAGCCACACGCCTCTCTAGGAGGCTAGGTCGCTTTCAAACACAGGACAAGGGCAATTTTTTTTTTTTTTTTTTTTTTTTTTTTTTTTTTTTTCAGTACCGGGAATCAAACTCATGAACTCATGTTTGCCAGGTGGATGCTATGCCACTGAGTTATATTCCTAGCCCCAACAAGAGCAATTTATGTCTCATGTAAAGCTAGAAAGAAAACCAATTTATAGTCAAAAAGGAATGTGATGTGACAGAAACAGAGCAAAGATATGTGAAGAAACCATAAAGTTCCTTTACAGCCTGTAGAGCCAGGAGTACCCCCATAATCCATATGAAATCTTCTGCCTGTCTTTGGCACCCACAAAATTATTTTTTTCACCCTTTGACAGTATCAGAAAAATCTTTCAAATTCTATTCTACTTAAATCTACCAATGTTCCAATCAACCTTTCCTATTATCACCTTAACTTTAGATTAGTAATACATTGATCAGGCTATTATTAAACTCTGTTCTTCCAAAAACGAGAAAGCCAATCACAGAGAGTAATGTGTTTTGCACCATGTTTTTCTGAGACAGAGGCTCACTGTGTTGACCAGCCTGTCCTCAAAGCCGTGATCCTTCTGCCTCAATCTTCCAAGTAGTCGGCACAACACTCTGCTTTCAAACTTCAGTGTGAACAAGGGTCTCATGGAGATTTTGTCAAACTCATGCACTAATTTAGTTGGCCCAGGTTGGAGCCCATATTGCTAATAAACTACCCAAATGCTACTGATGTTGCTAGTCCAAGAATCATACTGTAAGGAGCAAGAATTTACAGAAAACATTGGCATAGGTCTGATTCTACTCATTAAGCATAGGTGTTATTAGCTTTACACATAAGAGTTCTTGAGAATATCTCAGTATTGAGCCATGTCATAAAGCACAACATAGAAAACAGAGAAAAAAACACCACTCATAATCAAATACTACTACAATATTGGTATGGCTGTTTCCAATCTATCCCCTATGCATTGATTTGTTCCCATGGTTGTACAAGCCATTTTTATTCTGCCACTTTACTTATTGTAGTATTTTAAAGTTTGCTATCTAATCTTCCTAACTATCCCTTATAACAGCTGCTGCATTATAAATAGAACAGAAATATAAATTTGAAGAAGTAAGTCAAAACTTAATAGTGATTACTACAGCATGATCAAGTCACCGAAGATCTGCTTATTTTCAAAGTATAGCAGATAAAAATTTTGTAAAAGTAAAACATTAAAATAAATATGTAGTTTTCAGGTCAATGGACTGTAATCATTTCCCGTTCATGTTGTTTGCAGTTTTTTGTTGTTATAATCAGTTTTAATGAATACTTTTGTATTATATATGACTTTCTTCCTATTTTGTGAGGTTTTCCCATTTTAGAATAGATAGTTCTCTCTCTTTTGCCTCTCTAGTATAAACTATTATGTAACCTTGAAGGTATCACTGCAACTACACAAGGTAACTGATAAATGTGGCAAACATCTTTTCCTCAAAAATCTGGAAGTCTTTCTACTCTTGGCATCATATAAAATAGTGGTGTCCCCTGTTCCTGTCCTGCTGAAGAGAAACAACATTTAAAAGAAAAGTATCAGCTTTTTAGGGGAAAAAGACATATTTAGCCATTGCATACAGTGACTACATAAAACTGAGCTGTGCAACCAGTGCTTCTTCCTGCAAGCCATGATATCTCAGAGAAGACCATGTCTATTAAAATCTATTGTTATCTTTAGAAATATAACACTATTTGTTGTAATAAGTTTGTAGAGAATATCAAGTGACTAAAACCACAGGATTTGGAATCAAGCTGCCTGGATTTAAATCCTAGCTCAGCCTCTTAGGAGGTATGTGACTCACAAAAGTCAGTCAGCTTTACCTCTGAAATTTAGATTACCATCTGAAAATGTTGAAAACCATAATGTCCTCACTGGAATACTATGAGTACTAAGTTAATTTACATAAGTTCTTAGCAAAATTCCTAGCAAATAGAACATTCTCTACCCTACTATTCTTCCTCCTCCTCCTCATCATCATCTCTTCCAAGTTCTTCGGAAGATCAAATGAGATAATGTATATAATACTCCATGATGAATGCTTAGTTAATGGCACATGTTACACTAGTACACAGTTGATGATCAACGATCTGCCAAAAATCTGCATGAAACCAATTAAGCTCAGAGGTGCCCCTCTGTGTGCCTGCAATTGTGATGACAGAGCAAGATCTGACTCACCAAGGCTGCTATTTCCTTGGATCTGGCAGAACTAAGAGACAGAGGAAAGTCATTGAGTCTCAGTGTTAGAACAGGAGTTTCTGGAGCCAAGAAACCCTTTGTCCTTAATGTTCTGAACCCTTAACCACAACTCGTTCACATTCTGATTTGATGACTGTCAACTGAAACTAGACCAGGCAATAGAAAAATAAAACTCTGCTTCTACATCTGGTTCTCTGATTTCCATACTAAATTTCAAGCAAAGGAAATCAAAGTTGTTGGTCTACAGAGATCATTAAAATAAAGCTTGAAGCTTTTAAAATATACAGCTCATGGTAATTTTCTGAAGCTCCAGGATCTGATATTCTTCTGATACTCAACTTCCTACATGACTGAGAAATGCCTGACTAGAAAAGAATGACTAAGAAACCAATGACAAAAAGAAATAACTAATGGTACAAAAGAAACCAATGTTATAATTTTAGCTTCAAAAATATCAATAATACATTTTTATCAAGTTTTTCCAGATTCTGATAACAATTAGCCATTTTAGTTGTGGTAAGAGGTAAATGAAATTCATGTGAATAATGGTCTATTCAATTAAGAAAATAATGTGAATTTCATTTTTTATGGTAATGAAACTTCTTTCATTATTGACTTCAAACACAGAGTTAACTTGGGATCCAATCAAATGTTTTTAAAAACATTTATAGATTGTATTAGGGCCGGGAGTTTGGCTCAGTGGCTTAAGTGCCTGTCTGGCAGGCGTGAGGTTGTGAGTTCAATCCCTGGTGCCGCAAAAAAAAAATAAATAAATAAAAATAAAACAAAATATAGATTGTATTAACCATGCATGGTTCTATTTCACAAAAGAAATATACAAACAGGTTTGTAGGTATAGGGCCTATAGAAAGAACTTTTGGAGACAGCTAAGATTTACTATACAGATGTGAAATATGTATATATATGGAGAGACAGAGAGAGAAAGAAAGAGAAAGAGATCAAGTCAAAAAATGTACACACATTTACACACTTCAGGAAAAGAAAAATAGTGTATTTTTTCAACAGATAGTGTTACCCTCGTATGGGGGACCCTAGAGGATGTCCTATATTGCAGAAAACCCACTACACTGCTGGTCCTTAGAGAAGAAACTGAAAACGCATGTGCAGCAGTGTCAGTGACCAAGGTTATGCAAGCAGCAGTTCACCATTTAAAAGCTGATGGCCACCACTTTGAGAGCCTCTTGTAATTGAAGAGGCCAAGGGTAACTTGTATTAATCTCACAATGTCTCAATAAATTTAGTATTAAATTTATTAAAATGTTTATGTAAGTTTTTCTTTTCCTGATGTGTGTACTTTTGTTGGTCTCTCTGTTCGTCCCGCTGCATCTGTCTGTCTCTCTCCATATATATATATATTCATTAGATATATAACATTATGTATAATATATGAGTATATAAATGATATAATAATATAAATGTATAATATATAATCACAAAATAAACACAGGTCTCATTAGTGCCTTGAGAGTAAGAGTATTCTTGTGTGTTTTTTCAGCATAATGACCAAAAGCCTGGTCAGTCAGAGCCCTAGAATTGAATCTCATCTTTGACATTTAATTACTGTGATATCTTGGCAAGTTACTTAATTCTTTGATGCCTCAATTTCCTCATCTTTAAGGTAGAAGTAATAGCAACTACAGTCATGTGGTTACTCTGATGATTAAGATGACATATGTAGGACATTTACACTGGCTGGCATTTACCTTCAGTACTCAATGAATGGCAAACAGGCTATTATTATTATTGTCATGATCTTTATGCTCATCATCAAATTAGGTCCAGAAAAATGGATTATAATTGCAATTTTGTATTGTTAGGAAAAAGACCTTGAACAAGTCACACAACCTTTCAGTCTCCTGATTTACATAATGAAGTCCAGGACAACAGGGGCCATGCATGGTCCAGGGGCAGAAGGGGGAGACACTGCAGAGTGACCAAGCTGGCTGGGAGCATCTTCTAGGACATCCACAAAGAGTAAGATAGGTGGCATGGACCTGGGGTGCTTGACTTCAGTGTTTCTCAGACACTGACTTCACAGAGAAAAGAAAGTTTTCAAAAGGCTTTAATGGGGTCAAAATAGGCTTTTCAACTTTGTGTTTGCCCCAAAGTCAACACACAAAAAATCTACCTATTTCTACCTTTCACAAAAGAAATAAATTTTACTAGGAAAATAACATAATCAGCCTTCGATACCTATTGAGCTCCACATCTGGGGATTTAACTAGCTGTGCATTAAGAGCATAGAGAGAAAAGTGCACCTGTAATGAACATGGACAGAAATTTTTTCTTGTCATTGTTCCCCAGGAAATATGGTATAACAACCACCTCCATAGTGTTGATATCGCACTAGGTACCACAGGTAATCTAAAGATGATTAGAAGTATGCAGGAAAATATGCACAGGCTGTATGCAAGTGATACACTGTTTTTATAAGGGAACTTGAGCTTTCACAGGTTTTCCTGTGTGAGAGGTATCCTGAACCAGTCCCACATGGATCCTGAGGGACAATGGTAAAAAGAAAGAACATCATCTTGGACTGTTCAACAGATTTACTTTACAAAGAAGGTCTGGCCAGTAGAGATCAGCATTTCAAATATTAATAAGCTCCAAATTACTCAGGGTAGGGAGGAGAGGGAGAAGGTCAAGTAAATAGCCTTAAAACAATGAAGTGAGATGACAGTAGTAGGAAGGAGCAATCCTGAGGAGCAAAGGATGACGGGAGGCAGAAATGGGGTGGGGTTCAGTGGGTACGCAAGCTAAGAAAGGATTTTTGCTTTGCTAAAGAAGTGAGGTCCACATCAAAAGACAACATTAAATCTAAACATTTATATATCTAAATCAAATCAAATCAACTCACATTATCATGTCATTCTGAAAGGACTACCTAATTATTTTAAATAAATTAAGTATCAGAAACATAAGCTATAGTTGAAGTGACCAGATTTTGATATCTGATTGTGATATCTGAATTTAAATTTATTTTTCAACACACACTACTTTTCACTCCAATCAGCAAAGCAGTATCAGTGAAAATATTTAATGAATCACTAAAAGTAACATGTTACTTGCCATTAAAGTCATAGGCTAAAGATTACAATTGCTTTAGAATTTACATAAGAATAAATGAAAATAACTAAAATTGAAATAATTGAAAAGATTATATATGAACACTTTATAAGATAATGTGACAAAATACTGGGCAGTCATAAAAAATCTTGTTTTTCAAAAGAATTTAATGAGCAGAAACACTCATGATATAATATGAAGTAGGAAAAGTTTTACAAATTTCTGTGTAATCCCCATTTTCAAAAATATCAATAATAGATATTAATCCTGGACTAAAAACATAAAGGTATCATGATTAATCTCGAGCATTAATATCAATAATTAATATTCTCTGAAATTTATATATTTTCAGCAAAGAATATACATTATTTTTATAACTGGGAAAATTAAAAATAAATAAATTTAACAACCATACTTACTCTTGGAAGTTTAGGATTGAAGTAGTTAATTACTCCAAACTCAAAATAAGATGCAAAACCCTCGTTGAGCCAGATATTGTTCCACCAATTCATGGTGACCAAGTTTCCAAACCACTTTGGGAAAAGGGAGGGAAAAAAGAGTTTTTTGAATTTAAGTATTTATCATACTTGCATGCAAAATAAACAGAAGGTCCAAAGACATGATTCAACTTTATCTGCCATCAATCATAGCTCTTGAAAACAGGACTCCAGAGAGCAGCCTATTATTTCAACACAAGGAGATGGCTGTGTGTTTCTCTGAATTATTTCATGTCCAATAATTGAATGCAATCTTTGATTTAAAATTGTGATGTTCCAACACAAATAAGGTACAGTAGTATCTGTTAAACTGTTTACTTTGCCCAAATGTTATGTTTTGTTAAATAAATCAGAAGTCCTGAATGCTGACTTAGCACATATTAATTCTCTTACCTTATACTCTCAACAGAATTTTGTTGTAAGCATTTATTATAATAACATGATTTAATCTGCGCCATACACAAGTCACTAACAATCATATGTTCTCCAACATGGTCCGCATATAATTACTTTCTGTTTCAGTTGAACAGAAAAAGAATGTAGAGTTTGAACAGCATTAGGAAAGAAAAACACAATAATTTCCAAAATCAACAAATCCAAGCCCTGGTATTTAATCAAATTCTTACAATAGCTTTTAGCAGCCTGTATTCCAAAACAGTATGTCTCCTAGGCTATAATAATAATAAAAAAAAATAACACTTGGGATGACTGATGAACACTTATGAAAATGTATGTGTTCTGAATATTGCTCAATCCTAGTAAGTTGCTTGTTTCCAAAATTTAAAATGATAATATTTTCATGGTGGGGTTAATTTCTCCCTCAACAAATGTGTGTTAATGGAATTGAAACTAAAACGCAGATGTGAAAATCTTCATCAAATCAAACAGCTGACTTTATTAAATCACAAGGTGAAAGCACCAAGATTTAATGAAATAAATTTTTATTTACAGTGCTATGTTGATACAGCTTGAATTAATTATTTGTCTCCTTATTACTATGTTGTCTGCATCCACTTAGTCTTTCTTCAAAATAAAAATAAAAGTTTATGACAATCTACTGATGAAGTGTATCTTGCAGTGATCTTCAGTACCCCTTGTTTTCAGGTGAATGAAAAACAAATACAGCTCTGCATGGCTTATATTTCTTAAAGAAAATGTTGTGATACAAAATTAATCTTTGGATGTAAGTTTTTAGTCTTGGACCAAACTGTGAGTTCCTCACCATGAACTCAAATCTGGCCAGAATCTCATTACAGAGATCCTTCCTTGCTTTTACTCACTGTCATACTTTTCAAGAAAATTTGTTTTTCTTTTCTTAAATTTGGTTTGTGGCAGGGGTTTCTGTTGTATTCCTATTTTGGGCAGAGCAGTTGGTGAATGTGAAATAAGACAGAACATTTTACTACATGCCTGGTGTCCAATCTCATGGGAGACAATATAGGAGATCAGAGTCTTCTTATCTGTCAGGTGGTCACTGGGTTGCAGCAACAACAATGACTCATCAAACATCAGTAGTCCCCAGTTTTCCATTGCACGGTTGTCAAAAACAGGCAAGGCGATTATGTCTAAGTGGATTTAAATGAAGGAAAAATAAAATCACTTACAAAAATATCGAGATGACAGCTATAAATTATTTCAAAATTAAATCATAAAATTACTGGAAAATATAACAGGATCTTAAGCTGAGGGCAAAGAGGCTTTTCAAAACTTAACACCAAATATAGAAGACTAAAAATAGTTTTACTATATAAAAATCAAATATTTTTTCATAAAAGACATAAAAATATACAAAGAACTCTTAAAACTCAGTATGAGAACACAATGGCTAAAACTAGGAACAGATGCTTTACTAAAGAAAATATACAAATGGCAAATTAACATGAAAAGTTGTTCAACATGTTGGACAATTGTAAATTTTAAAACAATGAAATACCACTACACAGAATGTGCATTTTGAGCAGAATTAGGAAATGAAATGGCTACTACAATGGCGACAATCCAAAACATAAGCAATACCAAGAATGTAGAACAACAAAAATGCTTATTCACTGCTGTGGGAATGCAAAATATCAAAGTCACTTGGACAGACAGTCCGGTAGTTTCTTGCAAAGTTAAATGTAGGCCTACAAGATCTAACCACTGTACTCCTAGGTATTTACCCAATTGTTTCCACAAAAAACCTGCACACAACTGTTTATAGCAGCTTTTCTCATAATTGCTAAACTTGGAAATGACCAAGATGCCCTTTAGTAGGTGAGTGGATAAATTGTGGTGCATTCTTACAATAGAATACTATTCAACAGTGAAAAGAATTAACTCTTTTTATTTTTATTTATTTATTTTTTTTTTTTTTTTGTGTGTGGCACCAGGGATCGAACTCACAACCTCACTCCTACCAGACAGACACTTAAGCTGCTGAGCCAAACCCCCAGCCCCGAAAAGAATTAACTCTTAAACTCTGAGGAGACACAAAGGAACCTGAAGTGCATATTGCTAACTACCTAGAAGCCAGTCTGCAAAAGCCATATGCTGAGATTCCAACTACTCGACACTGTGGAAAAGGCAGACGTCTAAAGAAAGTAAAAAAATCGGCCAGTTGTCTGAGATTCAGGAAAAGGAGAAAGGATCAGTATGTGAGCACAGGAGACTTATGGCCCTGAGACTGTTCAAGATGACACTGTCATTGTGGGGACGCATCATGATACACTGGTCAAAATCCACAGATGTGTACAACATGAACAGTGGACCCTGACTGATATGAAGGACTTCAGCTAGTAATAACGTGTCAGCAATGGTTCATCACTTGTGACAAATGTACCACACTAGAGGAAGCTGTTAACAATAGGATACGGGGTGGTGCAAAGCCATAGTGGATAGAGGATGTATGGGAATGCTCTGTGCTTTCTGCATAATTTTCCTATAAACCTGAAGCTGCTCTAAAGCATGAAATCTATCAAAAGTAAATCACACACACACACACACACACACACACACACAAAAACTCACTATTGACAAATGTGAAAGGCAAACCACAAACTAGGAAAAATGTTTGTAATATGTACCACAACAACTATGTTTTTGAGATAAATGCTTAAAAAATACTGACATGCCTAAAGAACTAGGCATACTGAGGAAGCGGAGGTGGGAGAATCACTACCTAGTCAACACAGTGGTACTCTTGTCTCAAATATAAACAAACAAACAATTCACCAAAGAAATAATTCTAACAGGCAAAAATAATACTTAAAATATTCATCAAGAAACAAAACTTAAAATCATATAGCAATCTTTCAGATGCTTGAGATTAATAATGAGACTTGGTGTAGATACAGCAAAAGTGGCACCTTCGCTATTGGTGAGGGTGTCAATAACACAGTATTTCTGGAGCCCTCTGGCAAAATGCTTCAGGGTTCTCAAAAATGCTCATACTCTTTCCCTAAATCACTCTACTTTTGGAGTTTATACTAATGCCAATAATATAGACATTTGGAAACATTGTCTTATAAGGATTTTCATTATTTTTAAAGCAAACAAGAAAATAAAATCAACCCAAGCATTCAACCACAGAAGATTAAATACATTTAAATAAATTATTTTGTTAAATTGATATGTGGGAACTCCATATCTGAAAATGACAATACAAAATAGTACTTAGTTATCTGGATCCTGATGTGGTGTACTTTTATCTTTTTTAACCCATTTAAAGAACAGTGTCAACTCTGTTGTGACATTTTTGTTAAGGAAAATACAGAGACTGGTAAACCTTGGGAAGATATACATCAAAATGGCAGTGACAATTAGCTCTGTGTGATAGTTTTTCAAGAGATTTTTCTTTTTGTGTGTGTGCCTTTCTATATTTTTCCAAACTTCCTACTGTGTGATGATTTACTACATTTATAGCTAAAAGAACAATAAACTTATTTTTTCTTTTTCTAAGGAAGAAATGTCATCCCTATTGTCCATGCAACCTTTGCCAACGAATGTCGTGGCATGTACTATGCTAAGCATTTGCATATGCATGTGGCCGAAATGCACAGTATGCAGTTAGATTCATCCCCGTCACCTCACGGCCTGCATCAGTAAGTGTCACACACGCACTGAGTTGCTTAGCCTAGGTTGCTCATTCTCCTAAACTTTCTCACCTCTCTTCATACCTCCCACCTACCAACCTACTCATTTTCCTCACAGACTTCTGCTCCACCCAAGTCAATCCCTTTGGCTCTGTACAGCCAGAGCCTTCCTCTTCTCATGCTATTTGCAATCCCAGGAAATCCTCTGCTTAGCCTATGGTTGCTACCAATACTCGTGATTCAATCTCACAGCTATAAAAAGTCATTTCTTACTAATCTTGATAACTAGTTTTAAACTTTTTTATCCAGATGCATAGAATTAAATTAAGCAAAATCTGTGTCTTGGTGCACGACCAGTGGTCCACACGTGATCTTGTCTTATTTAAATGATTATTATTTTTAAATGGTAGCATAAACATCCATAAATCCACCACTCAACCCTTTCAAACAGAGGTTGGCAAACTTTTGGAAAAATACTTTCCAAAGTAGCTGTAACAACTGATACTCCCGCTAACAATGCTCTAATCTCCCTAACACTTGCCATTTGCTGGAATGTTTGCCTTCTGCGTTGCTGCTTGAGACAGGGTCTTATATGTAATGCAGACTGGCTTTGAACTTGCTACATAGCTCAGACTGGCCTCAATCTAATAGTCCCGCTGCCTCAGCCTCCTGAGTGCTGACTTCACAGGCATGCACCAGAATGCTGCATTCAAATGGTCACTTTGTGACAGCTGAGTCAGCATAACGCTTCACTGTGGCTTTGGATATGCACTTCTCAAATTGTTAATGAGGTAAAGTGTCTCTTCATAACTGTATTAGCTATATATAGTCCCTTTTCTAGTCTTATATCTTTCACTTGTTTCTTTTTCTATTAGGTAGTATTTTTCTTTTTTATTTTTAGATGTTCCTTATACATTTGGGACACACCAATTGTTCTATTTCTTCTAAGACTTTTACTTAGATAGTACTTTACCTCTTGATAATATAATTTGCTACATGGGGAGTAGTGGTCTCCCTAACTCAGTTACTTGAACAAAGCCCCAGCCACTTGCTGCTTTTGAATTCACACAGCACCTAGGAATTTATTTGTCCCAGTATTTGCCCAGTAAGTAAATTCTCATGATTATCATGATTATGTCTCTGCTTTATGATTTACTTTGTACTTTCATTTTATTTCCCTAAAATATATACCACTCAAGAGTGTATAACAGATTCCATTATTATAAGTTGAGTATAATCAAAGCACAAAAGGGGAGTTGCCATTTGTAATTCTGCAAATCTTAAATGCCCTTGTTTATTCTTAAAAGCATCGTAACACTTTTTTCTTTCAAAATCTGTAACTCGAACGTTTTACCCTACCAGTCTCTAAAATATTTCAGTTCACTTTTGACTTTAAGCAGAGTGAGTTAATATGATAACAATGTCAGAAAAAAAATTGCTGTTCTTTATAATAGATATATGAACATGGTTTATATTACCTTAGGGTCTAAGTAATTAAAACATATTTGTTTACCTTTATCTTAAAGATCCATCAGTAGAGAAACTATTTTAAACACCTATCACCCGAAATGAAGTTTTAATTGAGTGACTACCTGTGGGTGTTCACTAGGTAACATTAGTTAACATGCCATGAGAGGCATAGATTCCTGATACCCTGGGGTTTATCATCTATGCAGGATGAACTAACTGCTCGTATTTACTTTTCCCACCCCCAAACGTTTGCTGGCTACCATCTCAGAGCAGCACTACCGTAGGCACAAAGAAAACAACAGTCTAGATGCTAACCCTAGGTTTCTCCTGACCCTACGGGACAAGCCATTAGGAGTCCAGGAAGGCATCCTCCAGCACAGAGCACTCGGTTGACAAACATCGGGACTGAGTCAGGCAGTTGGCTAGAAGACATTCCAGGATGTGCAATTGTAGGAGTGAGGCCTGAAGGACAGGAGAAGATGGGAGCATGGGAGGGAGCACAGAGATACATATTAAAGCTTCTGCCCCACTCTGAGAAACTCCCCAAATGCCTGAGGAGACCGGTGCACTATTCTAAAGACATAGCGCAGAGCTAGGACTTGATCCTCAGGCAATGAGAAACTGCAGAGGGGTTTTAAAAAGAGGGCAGTAATTCAATCAGATTTTTCTCTGAAAACATTTCTCCGGCTTTGTATGGGAGAATGGACTGGAGAGGCAAAAGGGAAGGTGGTGAAACCCTAGGAGAACTCCTGTGGTGGAGATGTTGGTGATGAAAACTAGGAACAACTAGGGGCTGGGAATGAGAGGAGATAGGAGATAACAAGGCGGGGACGCTGCATGGAGGGTGTACCTGGAAAGAACAAGGATGACTCTCGACTTCTTCGTATCTAATGAACATGAATAGAGTTTTTCTTGCCTACGCAAAGATCACCTTATGAGCCTCCAGCACAGAATGCTAGGAGTTTGGCATGCAAGCCTACACTCCTGCTGCCTCCGATCCACAAAATGACAGACATCACCTCCAGAACCTCTAACTGGGCTGTGATCAGTTGCAGACTTTATTCCTCCTTAGACAGAATGCTGGAGCTACAGAGTTTCTGGATTCCTGGGATTCAAGAGCCTCATGCCCCAAATATTTACTCCCCACCTTCTTCCACCATCTGCCGAGGCACGTAGAGTATGCTGTTCCCAATACTTCCACTAATATATCAGGAGAACAAGATCCATTTATATGATGCCCTCAACTTAAAAGAAATCACTGAGCAACTTTCTGAGCTGAGTGGCTCATAAAATATTATATATACGCCACACAGATGTATGAGAGATAAAATATTCACACATTTTCTCAAGGATCATATTATATCACAAGTGATTCCAATTTTATACACTGAAAAATCACAGATGGGACCACCAAGTCCTAACCCAATGACTCACAGCTGAAGAAAAATTTAAAAAAAGAAAAACTTAGTAAAGGAAACTATGGTAAGTCATGCAAGCCCACTAGCTAAAAGGCTCTAGAACATAGCATTACTCACTTGCTTTATGAGAGAAAAGACCAGGACCCAGGAGAAAGATGAGGGTCTGGAGAGGGCAAGGCTGCCATTAGGTACCCAGAAGAGCTCTAAACCCCAAGAGCTCTTGAACACCTGCTGGGTGTACAGCACCACCCAGAGACACAATCGTAGATGGACCTTTATGTGTTTTGAAAGTTGAAAAGCATAACAATGAAAGGCCAACTCCAAAATACTTTTTAAAGGCTCATCTGTGACTGAAATTCAGTGGTCCCACAATAAGAAAACAATTGCATGGGAAGAAAAGATGCCTCACCTGTTTTTGGAAGAGGGTAACTGATGTTAAACAAATCCTCTAGAAATGAGAAGATGGGTCCTGTGATGTTCAAAGCAAAATCTGCATTGCCATTTGCAATGGCATCTTTCCGGGCCCAGATGCGTATCTAAATCAAAACAATTAAGTGGTAATTAAGAAAAATGAGAGTGACTTTAGAAAGGGGTCACCTGCTTGGTCCAAATGCCTCTTACTCAAAATCCAGTCTTACATTTTCAGAAGAAGCTATGCATTTAAAATACTTAAGTGATACATGTAATGAGAAAATCCAGCAGGCAGTGACTATCCTAGAAAGTATGCTACGTCAAACTTTGATAATCACATGTATAATTCTGTTTGGGGATTTTGTTGGCGTTGTTTTTGTTTTTGTTTTTGTTTGTTTGTTTGTGTTTTTTGTTTGTTTGTTTGTTTGTTTGTTTGTTTTGAGACACAGTCTCACTACATAGTCCAGGCTGGCCTCCAACTCACTGCAATTCTCTTGCCTCAGCCTCCCAAGTGCTGGGATTACAGATGTGAGCCACCACACCAACTATAAAACAATTCTTGGAGTAGTTCTATGTCAAAGGGCACCTTGGACAATTTCCTCTCTTCTCAGGACATGTTTCTAACGATTTAAAACAGAAGTGTGCTGTTGGTGAGGCTTATACACTATGGCGCATATTAAGAAGTTTGAATCATGCATATTTAAAATGGTTTAATAATTAAAACATTAATAGTTCCCATCTTATTTTCAAATTTTAAAATAAAACTACCCATGTGTGCAACTAAAAAAATCTTTAAATAAGAGCTGAGATTAAAATATTTGTCCTGATGTGAGTGCAATTGATTTATGAAAGAGCTCTGTCAAAAACATTGGAGGAAATGCTAAGAAAAATAAAAAGCAGCAGAACAGTCACAGACTTATGTACTCCAGGAGCACAGCCACCTAATTATGCTTTTATTTCTGCTGAAAAATTGGTTTTGCATTATGTGAACTTTCAGCGACGTGAGGGTTTAGGAATGCACTTGCACAAAGTGCAACCACCTGTTTCTGAAGCTCATGCTTGAATCCCTTCACTGCTTTCCGTCTCCCTCGTGCGGCAGAGGCCTATTTCTGCTGGGACAGATGCTCCCAAGGTCCTGCCCTGCCCTTCCAGCAAAGCTCCACTCCCTCTCCCCACATTCTCACTTCACAGGGAACAAGAAGTCTGCTCAACCAAAGACCACTCTACAGGGCAGAACGGTAGTCACCTCTCCCCACTGTACTTTAGCTGCAGCCTTTTGGAAAACAGTAGAATTATCAATTAATATTCTATTTACAAAGCTTTTCCCACAAATGACCACTCTATAAATCAAAAGTCCTTCCAAATCACACCTGGCCCACCAGAGTGTCCTGGTGGCCCTCCCTAGCACAACAGATCTTGATATCTAGGAAAAGACTATCTTTGCAAATGCCCATGTGCGCCAAAATTTTAAGCAAACTATGTCATCTTCATCCCTTACTAATGTGTTTCCCATGTTTATTCTGATGCTTCCCATGGACCATATCCTCATTTTCACTAAATCTTTATCTCTTAACTAGTAACTTTTGGGTAGGCTGAACACTACTTTCAGCACACATTTTGGTTTCCCTATAGAGCATATGATAAACTTACTCACTTTGGAGAGTTGAGTCAGAGCCAAATACAACATTCCACTGATAAACTCAGCCCAATAAGTTCTCTGGCTAAGAATATGACTTCTGAGGCATTCTCTATTTCCTCTGCTTCTACGGCAGCTTCCTTTCTTTATAGGGTGACTTTTCAAGAAAAAACAGACTTTATCCCTGTACAGCAATTGATAGCAAGGCACAAGCCCTTAGTGCAAGCCACTTGAGATACGGATGTTGAAGGGCCACGATGTGTCTCCCACTAGCTATGGGAAATAGGGAGCTCACTCCTTCTTCCAGGCCCAAAGCACGCCTGAGCAGATTCATCAATGTATGTCATGAATTTTTCGCTTGACCAATTGTTACACTTGAAAGTAAAGGATCTCATAACTACTCGCTGACAGGAATTGGACTACAGTGAATAACTCAGGAAGACAGGCTGCTGTTTGCAACAGCACAGTATTATTAATTCATTACGTTAGGAGGATGTAGGATCAGTGTGAGTGATTCTCTCCTGATGGTGGCCACGGCTTGTCACAGCTTCCTTTCTCCACATCTCAGTGAGAAGAGCTTGGAAGATTTCAGACCCGAGAGTGGCTCAGTCAGCTATACAGCCTGATTTTTCTCCACTCTCTGAAGCACTGTTACATGACCAGAAGGAACAGGGCCTCAGGCACCAACCTTGCATAGCTTACATAGCTTCATACTCTGATAGGGAGTGAACCAGCATAGAAAAGACTGAAATTTCCTGAAATTTTACAATATAATAAGGATATAATTGGAGAAAAACTAGGATTTCAGCACCCACAAATACATACTTCACACAACTCTAGGGAAGTGCTTCATGCCCAGCGCTGAGGAACACAGCAGCCCTGCGCCTAGACCACAGCCACAGTGGTTGCTCCTGGTTGATATCCATTTCGATTGGTTGGTGTCTGGGCCACACTCAGTGCTAAACACTTTGAGCTTCCAGACTATATGAACACTTTAAGCTAATCAAACACGTACTAAACCCACACTTCAGGTGCCAGCGCAGCAGCCCCCCATCTCCTGTCCTCTGCAAAGGCAAAAACAGGAAAAGGGTGCTCAAAATCTGCCTGAAGGGTGGCTTAGTGTGCAGGCTTTCCATGGAAACCCCTCCACAGAGCGGTAGCAGGAAATGTTAGGTCCCACTCTGCAACACTTAACTGAGAGTGTTGGGAGAAGGCTTGGGCTAGAGAACCAGGAGGTGACAACAGGAAGTGTAGGCATAATTTCTGAAGGTAGGCAGAACAGATAGACAACCCAGAGCCAGTCCAGTGTCCCTTACCTGAACGATCTTCCCTACTCACCTCCTTGCCTCTTTCTGTTCTGTTGACTTGGTCATAGTCACATATGGCCAGTGCAACTAAGTAAGTTGGCATGGGGGGCGTGGTGTAAAAGGTAGTGACCGTCCAGCTGCTTCCATTTCCATCTGTTCTTTCTGACTGACCTAGAGAAATCATCTTAGTCCAAATCACTGTAAAACTAGACAACAATACCTAACTCTGAAAGACTTTGTCAAGCCAATTGTCATCCAGCCATTCCTTCCCAGCTACTCTCCAAAGTCTTGCAATTTGAGTTTCTCTACCTACCCTAAGCCAGCAGAACAGCAGTGGGTTATCCACGAAAAATGGTCACCCTGGGATCCAAACACAAAGCAATAGGACAGAGATACAAACCCTGATTACCCTGGTTTGCTCAGTACACATGTGTTGAAATATCACACTATACCTCAAAATTATGTACAATTATTTCTTAATCAAAAATATTTTTAAGATGATTAAGGAGATGGGAATGCTAACTACCTTGATTTGATCTTTACCTTTTGTATACATGCATCACATCATGACACTGGACCCCATAAGTGTGTAAAATTGATATGACAGTAATTGTTTTTAAGATAAATAATATATCGGGAGGAACGAAGGACAGTCATAGGCCTGAATTAGCATCCTGAGTAACATGGGCTTGATGGGGTCTTAGGTCCATGAGGACTGGAAAATTGGTGCCAATCTGCCCTTTCTCTCTGCCGCCCATTTCTGCTTCCTAGTCCAGCCCACTTCTCAGAGTTCTTCATCCAGAACTGCCTGGCTCTGTGTTAGGTCAATAACGTGCAACCTGCTAGGCTCCAGTTTCAGCCACGTCTTCAGCATCAGCAATCTGGGGAATTAAGGCAGAAATTACAGACACACATGTTTATAAGGACAGGACATTTGCTGTGACATGGGCTTGGAACACTGACAGGGAGCTGTGGAGACAATCGCCCAGTCTGCAGGAGGCAGCCTCTTCCCGGCCGTTGCTGGTTGATGTCATGTCAAAGTTGCAAGGCTGGAGTTAGATCTTTTGAAGTTTTAAAGAAATAAAAATCTAGATTCTATGCAAAAATCTTGGGCTCTTTAAAAGTTACAGACTAACTCAATCAAAAGAAAAAAGTCATGTGCCCCAAATAAAACACATCTATGCATAGGATTCAGATCATTTCCACCAGCCTGTTATCACCAATGATTGATAGTTGAAGCTCAACTAACAGGCAGGCAGGCAGCTGGCCAATCTACACCAACATATCACATCTCCGGAATCACATCTTAGATTCAAATACAGAGAGAATCAGGATTTATCCTTTCCATGATGTAGGGACTGACATACACATGACGTACAACTGCTTCCTCCAATTATTAAAAAGAAACATGCGACTACTGACGTGTTGCCTAGAAAAGTTACTGACATAAAAGCTATTACACAGTTTATATTTATAGAACGACAGGGAGCATTACTTACCGAGCTGTGGCATGTTGGAAAGGGCCACATAACTTGGATGATGAATAATTGTAATATTAAAAGTTGCCTTAAGAGCTGGCTCATCAAAACAAGGGAAAACATTCCTGGCAAATGTCGGTTCCATCTGAGATGCTATCAGGGCTCTAAAATACATTTTTGGGGAAAAAAATATTTATTTTTGTTTCAAACCAATGGAAGCAAAAAAAAAGAATTAAAAGATTGTGGCTTATAATTAAGTCTGGTGTGTGGGAGGAAGGGAACTAGATGTTTTTTTCTGCATCTTCTTCAGTGTCCTCCCATTTCAATTCTCACTGCACCTAAGAATTCTTGTAAGACTTAAAATAAAAAAAACTCTTCAATTTTCTATCACAAAATATCTGCTTCATTACATCATAAACCTTTAAGAACTTTCATAAACAAAGTAAGAGCAAATGTAGTAAATACGCCATCCCAGTCTTTTAAGAAACAGGGCTTTTAAAGTTTAGGGTTATTTGAGAATGGTCTATTGCTTTCAGCCTTCATCAAAATACAAGCCAGTTTGAAGAATTCCTACATTTCTCTTCCTTTTCCTCAAGTGTTCCTTCTTTCTCCTTATCAAAAGACTTATTTTGGACATTCTTAAGAGTAAAGAATATAGGTACCTGTTTTTATTTTTATTTTTTATTTTTTTGTCGGTACCGGTGATGAAACTCACAAACTCGCACCTCCCAAGCAGGCACTTAAGCCACTGAGCCAAACTCTCAGCCTAAATATAGGTACCTGTTAACTAAACAACTTTCAATTGTCTATGGGTCAACTCATCAAATCCCTACTGATTGTCCTCCTACTTTTGTGGAAACATACAAAGGGTAACACCTTACAGTACAATGGTAATTCATAGGAGAAAGCTGAGGGACTTTGTCCCTAAGCCAACAAGATGCCAGGTTAGCCTCCGCAAACACTGCTGAAATCTGACTAAACACAGGTCCTAGCAAGCTGCAGTCTGGACATCATTTGTCGGGATTTTGGGTGATGATTGTGAATGAGAAATTCCTTCTCCACTATCGACCTAAGGCTTTTTGTCTTTGATACAGTTCTCCTTGCTTGAGGCCCAATTCTTATACAAACAAAAGATGAATTCAAGAGGGTATGTCTCTCTGATACCTTTGTGAATCTCTCCTCCATCACCATAAGGCCTCTGCACTGAGAGTAATTTACACAACTTCAGCAAGGACACGCAGAGCAGTCAGCACACTCAGAAAATGCTCACAGGGTGTCTACCACACCAGTGGGACAGAACTGTAATTTATAAATAGCTCATTTTGCCCTATTTACTTTTTTCAGTTTTACAATACTCTTGTCTGCATGAATTGGAAGGAAGCCTGTGACTTCTAACGCTGGCCAATTTGGCTATAGGACCCTGATTCTTCTGCCATCAACTGAACAATGCTGGAGACACCACATGATCTTGCTGAGCCTCAGTTTCTCCACCTAGGAAAAAAATGACACTATATATGTTGCACTGCTGTTTGAGCTTTTATGTTATTAGAAACTAAATTTACCAATAAATCAGCATGGAATTCTATATCATTCCAATCTCACAAATCATTTTTTTGGGGGGGGCGAGGGGGTACCAGAAATTGAATTCAGTTCCTTACACTTGCCAGGAAGGCACTTATATCACTGAGTTATATACCCAGCCCTCTCACAAATCATTCTTAATATAAATGAAATATAGGAGAAACCAGAATCATAAATTACACGGAGGGGCAGAATGCTGAAAACACTAATCACAAATGCATTTAAAAAGTTACAGAGATTACAGTTAATCTTAAACTGAGGATAATTGTTGATTTCACAATGTTTCGAAGGCCTGTATCTCTTACACTGGTTTGTTTTGATAGGTTTAATTCTATTTTATCCTCTTTAAAATAAAAAAAAGCTGAGTATAAATTATGCTTGCTCAGTACAAAACTACTAGAAGCTAAAGGTTATGCTTTTTTGCTTATTCGTTTCTGTCATTTATGGTAATTGACAAAAATTGGGCTCATAGTGATCAAATAAGTATTTTCTAAGACTTGAAGCTACGATAAAATATAGACAACTTAATATTGGTACAAGCAAGAGAATATGAAGTACTTGGGCAGAGTTTGTTACACTGGCATTTGTTTGCTTTATAGTTTTGGTGCTGTACATAAAGGGAGGGGTGAGCTGGAGATTTAGCTCAGTGGCACAAGTGCTTGCCTGGCAAGTATGAGGTCATGAGTTCAATCCCCAGTACCAAAAAATTAAATTAAATTAAATTAAAAATAAATAAATAAAGGGAGGGAGGTGGATAGAGTCCAGAAGAGTCACATGAGTGACGATATAATAGAAAAATACTGAAAAGGTAATTCAGCCACGTGAGCTCTTGCTTTGGATCTGCAGTGAAAACTAAGTTGTGCAACTTTGGGAAACCTTCTTTAAACACTGTAGATGTCAACTGCTATGAAATGCAGACAGGACCAGGTGATCTGACAGGCCCCCTGGGCCTCTAAAACTGTGATTCTAAGAAGAAAGGGAAAGAGAGCTTGTAAGGTGGCCTTGGCTAAGCCATCTAGAATAGGAAGAAACAGTTTGGGATCCATGCACAACTTTTGAGAAGTCTGTGGCCTCTGAAATACAGATCATCTTGTATAGACAGTGGCATATTAACATGCAAAAGTATGAAGTGCAAAAGCACACCCAATGATATAACACACGCTTACATATTTTGAAAGCCTATGGATGCCTGTTTTTGTAAAAGACACTATAGAAAAAAAAAAGCTGACAGTATCTTCTGCACTGCCATGAGATCACAAAGCCTAAGGCTTCAAGGTGGGGAGCAGGGAGAAAATCAGACTTTTCAAAAAAGTGGGAAATTTTACACTATGGATTTAAAAAGGCTAAGAGACACCAGCTGAGTGAGTCATCACTTTAGCAATCAGACATCAAGCAAGTGCCTTCCAGCTCCATGATTCAGGCCTCCAGAGAAGTGAAATGAAAGAAACTCTTGGATTTTATTCAACTATTTCTCTCCCGAGTTTTATACCAATAAACAAGAAGTTAAGGAAAGGTCCCTAAAGCACGCAGCTTTGTTGGCTCTCAGTCTTAACTGCAGAGGTCAGTTATGACTAGCAGGACAGATCATTTGGTTATACCACATCTGGGGACCTTGGTATGGCATTTCCTTCCCTCCTCTCTCTGCTATGGAGTCAGGCAAGCCCATAAGGATACCCGAACCTCAGCAACAGAGCCGTCTGTCACTCTCTCCTCCCTTCTAATTTCACTGAAACATGTTATTATGGTGCCCATTAAGACTATGTTTAGAGTGGTCAGCTGCTGAAGGAATTAATTTGAGAGAACTTGCCTCTTGTCCTGCCAAAGAATCATAGACTCACTGCTCCTAGAAGAGAGTCTAGTGGTAGAGAACCACATGATGCCCTTGGGGAATCAATCTACTGCCATTATAGAAAAATACTCACTATATTCACTCTGTAAGAAATTTTATTTTAAATTATTTTAAGAACTCCATATGTTTATGGCTCTGATTAACAAGTGTTAGATACAGAGCTGGTCAAAGATTAAATAAAACTCTTCAAGAGTTGTCTACTCCAAACCTTCATCTTAAAATATTTTTACACAGTGCACACAGAAATGAAAATCTTTAACAAAGCCAAATGTTACACTAATGGCCTGTGGTTAAAGGATTGGCCCATGAATCATGTTTATTACTTGTATAATAGGATTGAAAACTGAAGTTTCCACCAAGCAGCAAAATATAATAGATGTAAAATTCCAAAGAAAGGTGCCAAGCCAGGTCATGAAGATCTTCAAAGAATGCTCTCAAGAACCTGGGTGTCATTCTTGGACTTCTCAGCTGAACACAGAAGGATACAGAAGAAAGGTCAAGGAATGAAGATAGAAGAGAGCAGAGAAGAGCTTTTTTGGCAAGCAGCAGGTGATATTTTGCAAAGCTTTCCACACTGTCGGGGAGCTGGGAGGAAGTGCAATCTTCAATCTCTGGACAAGCGGAAGGAGACTCTCAGAGAACAGCACATGTATTTCTTAGAGCCAGGTGTGGTGGAGTGCACCTGTAAACCCAGATACTCAGGAGGCTGAGGCAGGAGGATTCCAGGTCTCAGGCCAGTCTCAACAACTTAGGAAGACCTCTATCAAAATAAAAAATTAAAAGACAAAAAGAGTTAGAGACGTAGCTTAGTTGCAGAGCACTTGCCCTATATGTCAGGCCCTAAGTTCAATTCCCAGTACTGAAAAAAGTGAGTGGATCTTGAGGATATATATATATATATATATATATATATATATATATATATATACATACTCTCTTGTAAAAAGTGAAGTTGACACTGTGGCCAGGGTCTAACTCTAGAATGTGGATATCTAAAAGGCAAGACAACAACTGACTGACTCGGAGGTAGAGTCCAAAGGCTGTTGCTGCCTTAGGACATGTGACAGTCTAGGCAAGGAGTGCATGAGTTTTCAAGAGCACTGGAGCTTGAGACAAAAAGTGAGCCAGTATGGGGAGTCCTTGAGTCTTCTCCAATACAGCCACTGGGAAGAGGCTGGAGGAACTTGGAAATTCACTTCTGACATTCAGCAACTGAAGAAGGAGTCAAAGTGTCCCTCAGAACAGAAAAACAAGGTCAGCATCCTGTTGAGTTAAGGACATTTCAGGAGAAACAGAAACCACAGGAAAACTATAAAAAGTCTAAGAAAATAATGTCTCAAGGGGAAAAGGCATTTGCTAGGCCACAATGATACCTAATGACAGGAGACCTAGATCAAGTAGAAAAAGCGCTATGCTTCCCCTCTTCCTTTTGATCCCTGCCCCATTGGACCCTTGTGGAATTAAAACTGCAGTATCAAGATGGAAAGGAGGAACAGAAACACAGAACAGAGAAATAGAAAAGAACAACTACTCTTTACCTTACTGCAGGTTTCCATCCTGAAGCCAGCCCTAGAGTGGTGAGTCAGGGTGGGTTTGGGGGTTAAAAGCAAATAAAATTTAAAGTTTGAGTATTACACAGCATCAGATTTCCTCATTTTTGCCTCTGACTATGTTTGTGACTTGGGGACTATAGATGCTCTGTGACCTGAGCCGGAACTCATGGGCTGCTGAAGTCTTTATGGAGGAGCAGGGAATCTGAACCCAACATAGACTAAGCTGTAAAAAGATAGTGGGGAAAAAAATCTTGTATTTTTACTTCACATATGCTTTTTCAATATGTTGATTACACTTGTTTTCAAAAGTTACAGCATCTAAATCTTTGGTTGGAAAACTCACTTCCCAGAGGAAACTGCTTAGTTACATGAAATAGGTGAGTTCAATCCAAATATGTGGGTTCAAATGTGTAAGAAAATGATTATTTTCCTCTGTGACACAAACATCATGTGCCTCACACTTGAGTTCACTGACCTTGCTTTGAGACTTCCAAATTCTTTGCTAATATTACTTAGTTTTCTATTTCATGTCTCATACCCTAAGACTGTGCCAGACTTCCTCATCAAAAACAACTACAAGAAAGTAGTTTTCAGTTCTCTGTTCACTCTGTCTGCACTGCACAAATTGATTAATTTTGATCATGCCGTTTTCACTTTTATTTGACCTCAAGTTATCCTGACTTGCTACAACTATTTCATATTTCCTCCTCTGGTTCTATTTTTCATTCTCTAAATAGCTACCAATTACTTCCTATCTTTTATCAAGGGACTATTAGCATCAGAAATGCAGGAAGCATTCCTACAGATGCAAGAGTAGGATTATACATTCTCTCACTAAATTTAAAAAGTGAAAGAGAACTTGAGGAGTCTCACCACCTCGATTTACAGATGTGACCCCTGATTCCCGGCGACTTCATACAACTTAGACAACTAGTAAATAACAGGGCTGGTACTACAATCAGGGTTCCAGCTCCCAAGTCTGAGGTCTTTTCTAGTATACTGCTTGCTTTCAAGTATATAAATTAATACATAGTAAAAGCTAATATATCATGAAGATGACTGAAGATTAGAATTAACGGCATTTCTAGATCTAGAGGGGATGAGACTTCTGCCAGGAGAGAGTAACTAGCTAGAATTAGCTTTCTTCTAAAAAGAACTAAAAAATCTGACACCATATATATTAAACAACTGTTTTCAGACATTAGATGACAGGAAATACAGGACTGGGCTCCCCAAGAGAAGACAAGGTAAACTCGACATTAACCCTGGCTATCTGGAAGCAATTTCTAAATCACAGCACACGGAAGGGGAGCAGAAACAGAGCCTACTGGTCTTGCTGAGTTGAAGGGATAGAGATTAGAGTTCAGAGACACTCAGAAAGCTAAAATTTGCAAAGTAAACAAGAAGAAGTAACTATGCACAGAAAGACCTCCAGGAAGTTTCATGAGATCCACCTTAAGTCACTGATCTCTTGATTTTGTCATTTTTGCCTTTGACTATATTTGTGACTTAGTGATAGATTATCTGTCACTTAACAATGAGCAGGAGTCTCATGGGTTGCTGGAGTCTTCACGTCATAGTAGGGAAGATGACCCCATACACTAAACTATGAAAGGACAATGGGAAAAACACAGTAGCGCTTTTACTGCATTATGAGGTGTGCTTATCTCTGCACTTGATGAGGTAGGGCAAAGAAAAACCACTGGAGAAAGAACAAGCACCAGGGATGAATAAGCTGAAAAACTCCCAGAGCTCGCATAGTGCTAGGAGTTGTTTTATTTCTCAAAAGTCACGGTGCAGAAATTCCTAGAACATGTGGAATTTTCAACAGAGGTCAGAGAGGTAATGGGTGGGTAATGAGTTAAGAGACCCTACAGTAATGGCCATGGGGGAGTTGCGCTCAAAGAACTTTAACAAAAAGGTTCAAAAGGAGAAAACAAGGATCAAGACAATCACCATGTAATTTAAATTATGTAGTGACCTGAAAGAGACCAGCATTCCTAAAACAATACAACAAAATCTAGCACTCAACAAAATAAAAATTGAAATACCAAGCACTCAACGCAAAAATGAGAAAGTGCCCAAAGAGGAAACACGGTTCTAAATAATCCATGCAGCAAGGAAGAAATCAAAGTATTCTGAACTGAATGAAAATGAGAGAACATCACTTGTGGCAAGCTGCTAATGCAATGATTAGTGGGACATTTATAACAGTAAATTACTATACTAAAAGAACAATATTAAATTAATGACCAGTGTAAAACTTAACACTACAGAAAGAATAAAGGAAATGAAATCCAAAGTAAGAAGAAAGGAAATAATAAAGATCAACATATAAATCAATGAAATTTTTAAAAATAGAGAATATCAATGAAACCAAAAACTGTATATATAAACCCAATAAAGTAGGTAACTCTCTAACAAGACCAATCAAATTAGAAGTAGAAGAGACCTTGAAGAGTCTCACCCTCTTAATGTGCAGATATAAAAGCTTAGGCCCTGGAAGTTTATGCAACTGATGAGAATACTAGTAGGAAGGTACCAGACAGGGCTCCAGCTTCCAAAGAGAAAAGACACAGATTACAGTCTCAGGAATTAACAAAGTAGTATCACTACAGATTCTACAGGTATTGAAGTAATACTAAGGAAATGGTTCAAATAACTTTATTCTTTTAAATTTGAAAACTTTAATTAAATGGAAATATTCCTCAAAAGATACAAACTACTAAAGCTCACCCATGAAGAAATATATGATCTAAATAATCCTATCTCTATTGAATAAATTTAACTTGTAGTTAAAAACCATTCTACAAAGAAGTCACAGGCTAAGTGGCTTCCTTGGTAAAATTCAACCAGTCATTTAAGGAAAAAAACAGGAGAAATATCATATAAATTCTGTCTGAAAGTTAAGGAAGAGACAGTACTGAGCCCATTCTTTTTTCTTTCTTTCTTTTTTTTTTTTTTTCTTTGCGGCACCAGAGATCAAACTCACAACTTCACGCCTGCCAGATAGGCACTTAAGCCACTGGGCCAAACTCCAGGCCATGGTGTTTTTTGAGGCAGGGTCACACTATGTAGCGCAGGCCGGCCTTGCCCTTGCGTTGTAGCCCAAGCCGGCCTGGAACTCACAAGGCTCCTCCTACTTCAGCCTCCTGAGTGCTGGGATTAAAGGCATGCACCACCACGCCTGGCTCTGAGCCCATTCTTTAAAGCAAGTATTACTTGGATAACCAAAGACATTGTAAAAGAACCATAACCAGTAGTCAATATCTCTCATGAACACAGATGCAAAACTTCTAAATAAAATTTTAGCAGATCAAATCATAACATATAAAAGGCTCAAAACCAACTGGATTACACTGCAGGAATGGAAGGTTGATTTGCCTTTAGAAAGTCAATGTACTGTAATTTAGCATATTAACAAACTAAGAAAAAAAAACATATGATTATCACAATACTTGCAGAATAAACAGTTGACTGAGTCTAACATTCATTTCTTAAAAAAACTTACAAAATTATGAACAAAAGGAGACTTCTTAACCTAATTAAAAGTAACTACCACAAAGAAAAGAGAAGAAAAATTTGCAGAGAAAATTATAAAACTGAATGCTTTCACCCTAAAGGGAGGAAACTAGAATGTCTGCATTTATATCTTCTATTAAACATTGTTCTAGAGACAATATACATTGGAATAAGATAAAAAATAAAAACAAAAATCATCTAAATAATAAAAGAAATAAAACCATCTCTATTCAAACAGTATGATTATCTGTATAGGAAATGTAATAAAAAATTTAAGTTTTTTCAATCAAAATCAAAACCCACCAAAATTATGAAGTGAGCTTAATAAGGCTGTAACATGCAAGATCAATATATGAAAATTAACTAGCAATAATCAATTCAAAGTTTAAAAATATAATTTTAAAATCTATTATTAGTATCTATATTATAATCTATTTTAAATAATAATATGTTAATATTTTAACCTGGCAGTAATCTATTATTAATCAGATAATAGATTCCAAAAATATTAAGGAATTTGGGATAAATCTGACAAAACATAATGTTTGTATAGTGAAAATTAAAATTTGCTGGAAGTAGTTGAAGAACACCTAAAATTTTTGATTCCCAGTACCAAAAAATAAATAAATAAATAAAAATAAATGAATACACCACATTTGTTCCCCAAATATTCTCAGTACTGGTATTAGTTTTATCTTCAGGGAGATATTTCAGAAAAAGACTCTTTAAAATGATCAAAGTTGACTTGTACCCCTGCTGTAGTATGGGACTATTTGAGTGACTTACACGTTTATTACCAGAAAAGGAACAAAACATGAATTTTTTTTCTTTTCAGTGCAGCTACTCTCAGATACCTAAACAAATCTCAAGGAGTTGTGTAATTGGCCTTCAACACAGGAATGTCCTCCTCAATGGTTCCAAAGGTCAAGAACAGTTGGTACAAAATACAGCTTCATGGTACAGTGCATTATGAAATCCTTGTTTAGAAGCCACAGATAAATCAGAATGTTGCAACTTCAGTCACTTTTGGGTGATACATTTATTTTACTTGGGAAAGATTGTAGAGTATCATCAAAATTTACTTACCCAAATTTTGATGTGTAAAGCAAATGGTCTTATAACTAATTTCTTCATATTCTGGAACCTATATTTTCACTGATACATTTTATTTCTGGTACAGAAAAGAAGTGTGAGCTTACAGTTGAAGGTTCTTTGGTATTACTGGGTTTAAATTAACCTTATTAGGAAACAGTCAGTTTGAAACCCAAATTCCTTTCCAGGGATATTGCATTTCTTATATTTTCTTAGAACATACAACCTAAAAATGTTTCTTTCTGCACACAAATGCCAGATTGAAAAGGGGAGGCAGAGAGTAGATTTCTTGAAAAGAATATATTTCTTGGATTCGCCAGACTGGTGTGACTCCAAATTCTGAACTGGTATGCAGACCCAGTGAGCCATTTCTTCACCACAGATTCAGTGGTTCCCACTAATGATGAATCCCTCATCTCAGATCTTGCCTGCATAGCCAGTCACCTGAACCTGGCTACAGCTTCCTCTGGGAAAAAATTTAAGAACCACTTCTATAATGTTCACCACAACAGTTACTCTGATTCGCAGTAAAGTGACCTCTTTATCGCTCTCCAGCCAAAGTCCTCAAACTATATGGGAAATCCTAGATGCCTCAAAAGGATCACAGGGACCCTGTGTAGTACTGGTGTCTCTTTGGCCTGAGTCATTCTAGTTTATGAATTAGAAGCCACAGTGACCGCAGCGGAATGCTAATCATAAAAGGAAGAACAACCAGCACTCTGGGAGATGGAAGCAGGAAAATCACAAGTTAGAGCCCAACCCTGGGCTACTCAGTGACCCAGCAAGACCCTGTCTCAAAATTTTAAAAAATGGGGTGGGGATGTAGCTAACTGCCAAAGTCCTGGGTAGAACCCCCGATCTGAAAAAAAGGGGGAGGAAGAATAAGGTTCCCTGCAGAATTGTGTTGCCTGCATCCCTCAAAAATAGAGTATCTGGGAATTCACTTGGCTTCAGGACCAGTCTGTACTCAATGGGGACAACATACATATTCTTGTTGTCTTCTCCTGGTAGGGACAGCTCTGTGGCTCTAACTCTGCAGAGCGTTCCTCCTTGGGACTGCGATCACATATCCTTGACTGGTCTCCTTCCCTTCCCTGTCATATTTCCCATTTTCCAGTTGGTTCTTCCTAAAAACCACTTTCATAGTAAAATTTGTGTGAGAATCATACCGTCAGGAGGACAGTGCAAAGTAAAGACATTTGCTCTCTCCATCTGTCTTTTTCTCTCTCCTCCAAGTCTTTATCCTACAGTAGAAGGGCCCTCTGCTCTCCTGCACCTTAAAGGAACTGCTCTTAACAAAAAAGATGGAGACCTTAGATCAATATCCAAAAATCATTCAATACATTACACCATATAAACAGGCTAAAGAAGGGGAAAAATCACATAATCACAACAACTGATTCAGAAAAAAGTGTTTCACGAAATTCAACGCACCCATTAATGCAAAAAAGTTCTCAGTAAAAAAATATGAATAGAGTAGAACTTCCTCAGTTTATCAAAGAACATATATAACAGTCTTCGCCTAAAATCATGCTTGATGTAAAAGGCTAAAAACTTCCCCCTACACTCAAGAGGAAAAAGCAAGAATGCTTATTCTTACCATTCTTGATTAGCATCATGCAAGAACAGTGGTGAGGCCCCTACAGCAAGCACGCTACAGTGGGCCATTTGTTATCACTGAAAGCTCTAAAAGGTTCGCTATCACTGCAGAAATTTTAGCCAGAGGAGTAGGAAAGGAAAGAAATTAAGTGGCATATGGATTGGAATACAAATAAGACTGTCTCTACTTGCATATAACATGCTCTATATAGACAATTCTTAAGAATCAGCAGAATAACTCTAGATCTAGAGTATTGAGAAAGATCATGGGATACAAGACAAATATACAAAATAGTATATTTATATGGCAACAAAATACATACGAAAAACAAAATTAAGAACACAGTACCACTTACAATTGTGCACAGTTACATACCTGAATTGAATTTTAACAAAATGTACACAGAGCTTATATGCTAAAAATGATAAAATCCTCATGAAATAAAGATCTAAATAAATGGGCAATCCACGTTCATGGATTGAGTCAGCATACTAAGGTGTCAGTTTTCCCTAAACTGTGATAAAGGTTTATCATAACTTGTATCAAAATCCCAGTAAAATTTTTAGTAGCTATAGACAAGAGTACTGTAAAATGTTATGCAAAGTAAAGAGACCTAAAATAGTCAAAACAATTCTGAAAAAGCAGACAATTTTGAGACTTATCTCACAACAGAAACCAAGTCTATCAAGAATTTGCAAAAAAATAGACACATAGAGGCAGCAGACACACAGATGAATCCAAAAGAATTCAAAACTAGCTCCACCTAATACAGATAACTGTGTTTTAACAAAAGTTTAAAAAAAAAAGTGGAAGCGAGGGGAAGAACAGTCTTTTCAACAAATGGTGTTGGAACAGCAGAATACTTATAGACCAAAAAAGAAAAGGAAGAAATTGACTTAACCATCCCATGCATAAAAATTACCTTAAAACGGATCCTAGATTTAAATGTAAAACATAAAAATATAAAACTGCAAGAAGATAACATAGAAAATCTTCAGAAAGTAGTGCATGGTGAACAGTTCATAAGTCATGATACCAAAAGCATGTTCCATTAAAAAATAGATAAACTAAAGTTAATCTAAATTATAAACTTTTGTTCTGTGAAAGACCCTAGCAGAAGAAAAGACAAGCTACAGACTGATGACATTTGCAAAACCATATGTATCTTACTGAAGACTCAGATCTAGAACTTATAAAAAACATCCAGAATTCTGCATAAGTGAAGAAATAAACAATTTAATTAGCAAGTGGGCAAAAGACACAAGGAGATATTTCACTGATCATGATATATAGATAGTAAATAAGCACATGAAAAGATGTTTAACATCATTAACCATTAGAGAAATGCAAATTGAAATCACAAGGAGATATCACTACACACCTACCAGGACAACTAAGATAAAAAATAGCAGCAGTACCAAATGGTAGTCAGCATGCAGAGAAACTCCCTCATTCTGGTGTCATTGGTGGGGATATAAAAATAGGATAGCCACTTTGGCTGTTTGACAGTTTCATAAAAACTAAATAGGCCACTACCACACAACTCACCAGTTACACTTGCTAGGTATTTATCCCAGAGAAATAAAAAGTTATATTCATACAAAAGACCAACACACAATTGTTTATGAAGCTTTATTTGTAATAGTCAAAAACTGGTAATCAAAATATCCCTCCATAAGTGGATGATTAAAACTATGGTACATCCTTGCAACGAAATAGCTCAGTGATTTTTTTTAAAATGTTCAATTATCAATACAGACAACTTGGATGGGTCCCTAGGACATTATGCCAAGATTAAAAAGCCAATTTTGAAGGTTACACATTATCTGATTCATTTATACAGCATTATCAAAACGACAAAGTTATAGAGGTGCAGAGCAGATTAAGTGGTTGCAAGGAGTTAAAAATGGCTAGGGAAGCATAAGGACCATCTCTGAACTGATGAAATGGTGGTGGATCTTGCTTGTGGTGATGGTTACAAAAATCTACTACATAACAAATGACATAAAGCCACATACACTGGTAACACTAATGTCAAATTCTAGCTCTTACTACTGCACTATCCTTATGTAAGATAGACATGTTTGGGGAAACAGGATAGAATACATAAAATTCTCTGACATCTTTACAACTTCTGGTGAATCTATAAATACTTCAAAATAAGAAAAAATGTGAGGCACTGATTGTGGACATCAGAATTATATGAAGCAATTGTTAAATTGTATGCTTTCTAAACACACTAATCCAGTTTTTTGGTGCTTTTAAAATTTTTAATTGTGATAAACTATAAATTTACTATCTTAACAATTTCAAAGTGTGTAATTCAATAGTGTTACTTCACTCACATTGTTGCACAAATAATGTCCAGAACTCTTTTCATCTTGTAAAGCTAAAACTCTATACTTGTTCAATGACAGCAACCCACTCCCTCCACCCCTGGCTTCTTCCCACCTGGAAACCTTAGACTGACTCATGGATTAGGAACTTGGCAGGTTGCATATTTAGATAAGCAGGAGCTACTCCTAACAGTGATAACCTGACCTAGTGGCACCGGGTACCACTGCCCAAACAGTGTGTCAGTCAGTCCACCTCCTTGCTCATTCCCTTCTCACAACACCCTAAATGAGGACAGTTCTCATGTCTTTCCCACAAATGAGGCAACTGACTCAGACAGCAAAGACATCGGTGCAACGGACACAGCCTGTTGAGCCTCTCAAGTTTACACAGACACATTTGTTCAAGTTCTTTGTGACGTTGGCTTCAAACTTGACTACAGACAGACGTCTTTTCCTTGTGGTTTCAGAACCTGAGACCGAAGGAACAGCTTCCTAGTAATGGTCCCCTCCAAATGCCACAATTCTACCTTGGTTTTAACGTTCTGAAATACGATTTCTCACTAGTGCTAGCATTGGCTGGTACAACACAGAAATTCAAAGGTGCTTTCCTTTCCCATGTTTGCTATTTTGTCTGAGTCATAGTCCCACTAAGGTAAGAAGAAGGAAGAGATGGACGAACATAAGATTTACTGACCAAGAGTGGAAAACCGTCAGATATATATGCAAAGAGTTCCCATTTCTTTGCTTTGAAAAGATCTTACCCCCCTCAGGACACATTTCAAAAGGTTCTCAGTGTGCGTAAATTGGGTAACACACACTAATAAGAAATTTCAAACTATATTTCAAGAACTGATGCGATTTTGAAAGAGAAAAACTAAGCGCGTGGTCCTGAAAAACAAAAGCTACGGATCATATATTTTTTATAGCAGTGCACTAAACTTACTTAAAAACCGTGAAACTTCAGGGGAAAAGGGCAAGCGATGGTTTGTAGAGATTGATGGGCAGCACAGAGCGGCCAAAGGAGACTGGGCCCGGTCGAGAGTGAGAGGGGACGAAGTAAAGGCGGCTCTGAAGTTTTGGAGAGCCTCAGGCAAACCCGATGGACACAGAAACAGATGGTTCCGGCGGCGGCGTGGGTATATTTGCTGCCAGAGCAGAGGAGAGAGGGGCTCCCAAAAGCAGAGAAGGGGGCTGAGTGCGGGAAGCGCTAGGGACGAAGAGCAGCAGCACCGGGCGTGCTGGAGCACGCCATGGCCTCTGCTTCAAGTGCAAGTTCTGACACTGTGTCCCGCGCGCTGCAAGGTTGCCTTTCCAACACGCGCCCAGGCATCGCAACAGCTATTGGTGCAAGCACCAAGCTGTGAGTAGAAGGGGTGCGGAAATTTGAGGCTGAAGAGGGGGACTTTTTGAACAAATCGATGGACTCGTGAGGGAGTGGCAACCTCCAAGTGGTACCCGACGGGATAAACCGGACAAACCAGAAGGCAGGCAGAAACGAAGGGAGGGAGGACCAGGTCTCCAACCCTTTATTCCGAGTAAAGTTTTTGGAGGGAAAAGGCACAGGGAGGCGGCTCTGGAAGAAAGTGTCGAAAGGGGAAGGGCAGGAGCGCGGGCAGCATGGGCAGCCGGCCCTGCAGCCGCTCCAGGACGCGGAGGAAGTCGGCCGGCAGGCAGCGCTTACCTGCGCTCTCCCTGGTCCGTGTAGACGTTGAGGAAGAGCCCCTCCCGGGCCTCCTCGAACACCGGACCCGAGAACCTGAGTTGCAGCTGGTAGAGACCACCCGGCCGCAGGGCCTCCCCGAGCTCCAGCACCATGTACTGCGTGTCCTCCTCGAACCACACGTCGTCCACCGGCACGCGGCCCGCAGCGGCGTCCCCAGCCCCGGGCGACAGGGGGCCGCGCACGGCGGGGAGCTCGTGGTGCAGGAGCAGGCTGTGCAGCAGCAGGCGCGCGGTGGCCGCCACGCAGCGCACGGTGATGTTCGCGCGGCCAGTGAAGCGCACCCTGCGCGCGGGGAGCGTGTCCGGCCGCAGCCGGGGCCACAGCTCCAGGTCGTAGTGCAGGGGCTCGAGCCAGGGCGGCAGGCGCAGCTGGTCCCAGGGCCCAGGGGGTCGCCGGTCGGGAGAGGGGGTTGGCACCTTCAGCTCCGGGGCAAGGCCGGACTGCGGGGTGGGCGCAGGCGCCTCTCCACCCCGGGGTGGCGAGGGCGCGGCGTCCGGGCCCCCGCGGCTGCAGGGCTCTGCCGGCTGGGCGCGCGGGCAGTGGCCGTAGAGGCCGGCGAGGACGAGGAGCGCCAGGAGCAGCGCGACGGCCAGCGCGACCAGCAGCAGGGCCACGGTGCGGCTCACGTAGAAGCCGGAGCTGGACTGGGGCCCCATGGCCAGGTGGCGAGCCGGAGAGGTGCAGAGGCGCTACCCCCGGGCTGGGTGCTCGGTGATGGGACCCCGGTTCCCCCGCGCCCCTTCTCTCTCGCACTGTGCCTCCTCCTGCTCAGCAGTCTGGGAGGACAGAGACAGGAGAGAGCGGCTCCATAGCTTCCCTCTCCTGCTTAATCAGATCCAGGTCCCTGCTACCCACCCCCGCCCGCCGCGCCGGGGAAGAGGCGGACCCGGCGCCCCAGGGCGCGCGCCCCGAGGTCCAGAGGGACCCGGCTGCGCGCGAGGCTGCTCGGGTCGACCCGGTCCGACCGAGTTCAAGCCTGGATGTCTCCGATGAGGCTGTTAGGGTTAACGGGGCTTGGGGAGAGGCGCCCCGCTTCCAAGTACTGTCTGGAAGGGCTCAGGTACCAAGCATCTTGTCTCCTGGACCACAGCGTTAAGCTACTGGCAACACAATCGCTCGGCCACCACCCAGGACTTCCTGTGCCAGGGGATGGGGTGGGACTTGGAGGACCGGGACCAGCGGAGATGCGCTCCGAAATAACTGCGAGGGGCGACCGCGCCGTCACACCAAACATTTGAAGCCAAAATTGTGGCCCCAAAGTCTCCTCCTGAGTGAGCCCGGGGTGCGTGCGGCCCAGGCAGCGAAGAAGAACCTGGAAGCGAGGTCGGGAGTCCTCAAGAAGCTGGGCTGGAGGAGAAGGCGCAGAAAGCTGGGGAGCTGGCGTCTGCGTCTCGCCCACAGGAGGGGGCACCGATGTACCTCCGGGAGAGGACAGGAAGCTTCCGCTTAGCGCCACAATTTTCTGTGGGACCCTGGTCTGGCGCTTCACACCCCTGCCTGGAGAAAAGGGACTCCAGCTTTCAAAACCCACTCATTTCAGCAAAGAAGATACAACAAGCCAGCCGCCAGCCTTTCCACCCGGAAACCACGGGGCTGGAACTGGTTTCCCAGGCAGTGCCCTCATCAGTGAGGTCTTTGGCAGGCCAAGCATCTGTTTGCTATTTAGCTGTTGCGCCAGGGCGAGTTCCCAGGTTTGTCCTGGGCAGTCCCAAGTCTGCAGGCACGCAGGCAGGCGAGGTGGTGAAAGGATGAGAAACAGGGAGGAGGAGAGGGTAGTTAAGATACGACTAGAAGCTCAAAGTTTCTTTCAGACTATCTAGTCTTTAGACTCCTTTTTTTTTTCAGGTTGAAAATACTGTTTTCTGTTGCAACTTTAAAACAGGCGTCGTTTCTCTGCTTTCCTTGATCTGTCTAGCAATGCTGAAACTGGTTCACCTAAGTTTAGAAACCGGGGAAGCCACGGTGATTTGTCCTGGGAAATGTAGCAACTGAAATTAACAACAAAATCCTCTGGAACAAGACAGGGAGGTGGAAAGGGATCTGACATAAGTTCAGGCAGATGTGTATGGGTCAGTCTCCTGGTTCCAGGCTGGGTTTGCTTTCTTCAGAAAGCAGGCAATTATATTTAAAAATAATTAGGACTACACTCTTGACTCGGAGAAGATAAAGAAGCCTCTGTTTCTACAAATCTACCAAAGTGGTGCTGCCAGAATTGTGATCTACTGCGAATAGCAGGGCTTCTTGGGTTTAGATCAACTGATGGGAATTGTGATGGATGTGGAGCTAATGCACTAATTGTGGCCTTATCACCTCCTGGACAATTTCTTGAAGGATTTTGAAGGATTCCAGACTTGCAAAAGGGGTTAAAGAAAAAAAGATGAAAGAAGTAACAGGATCACTTCAACACATTAAATATGTTCCTTCCCTCAATCATATGTCAGAAACGCTAGTGAAAAATGTACATGTGAACACCAATGTTAATTCCATTTCTCTAACATCATTCGAGAAATAGAGATTGGCTCCCACAAAAAAAAAGTTTCAAATTGATAAGACCACTCTGATGGTTCAGCAATTTAAATATTCTATTAATAACAGAGAAATGTTTCTGATAAGTTGATGTCACTCAAAAGAAGTTGCAAAATAGCATCCTGGCTGAGTCAGGATCATGATAACAATTTTTAGAAGTGGAACAGTTTATAAAGTATTTGACATTTCAGTGACAACGTAGTTCTGGAATATAGGTCATTTGCCAGGAAAATATTCACTAGAAATGTTTGAAAAATTTTAATAAGCTGCTCAGAAAAATCTGCTTCCTACTCGGATCAGTTAAAGCAATGATCTTCATTTAAAAGTCATAGGACTTTTGGTGCGTATTATGGCTTGAGTCTGGATGTTCCCCCAAAGCCTCATGCAGTCATGGAGGCAGGCTTCTAGAGTTTGTGACTGATTTGTGGTCCAATGCTGGGATTATGGGTGTGAGTGCTACACCAAAGTGAGTGTGACCTACATACAAGACAAGGGACAGAAAGAGTCTTCTCTTGCTCTTCCCCTTTTGCTCTTCCCTTTTTGCTCTTGTTGCCTTTGCTGGTCTCTGCCACCATGAACCATTGTCTCTCTGCCACGTGCCACCCTGCCTTGGACCCAGCAGACTGTGAACTAAAACCTCCACAAACTGAGCCAATTATACTTTTCCTTCCTTCATTTTGGGTATTTTGTGTCAGCAATGAGAAAAAAAGTAACCAGCACAGTACTCCTCTCCATTTGGCAATGTTTGGAGACAGTTTCAGTTGTCACCACTGGAAGAAGGGAGTGTGACTCACATCTAGTATGCAGAGGTCTGGAATACTATTAAACATACAAAGATGCATGAAGCAGCTCCTACAATAACCAAGCAGACTGCCTGAAATGTCATTCGTGCTGCTATTCAAAAATCCTGACCCATAACCTTAAAGCAATAACCTAAATCCTTCACATGGCACCCAATGAAGCTTCAGCTTTGCATTTTGTGCTGCAGTTTACTTTAGTTGTGCATGTCTAGGTTGTGCTTTGGCATGTCTATTACTTTTTCACCTTTATTTTTTGGTAACTAATATGAACCCTTATAATACTTTATTTTACCTCTTGGGTCACGGGGCTTAATTTTTCTTTTTTATTTACTTTTAAAGTTCCATTTTTTGGATCAGTGATATATTCACACATTTAAAAAATCCATGTACTTGTTTGCAGGGCATAATTATTACATTCCTTGTGGGAAGTTGGTACATTTATTTAACACATTTTAATTCTTTCTTCATCCCTTGTATCTTGATCCCCTTCCCATTTGAGAAAGCCACATCTCCCTACTTCCTATTATCTATCTTTTATTTTATTTCATTATTTATATTTTGGGATTCTCCTGCAAAAAATATATGTAATGTTTAACCTTGTGTGTCTGATTTATTTCACTTCAGAGTTATAGGTTGAGAACAGAGTGAAAAGACAACCCACAGAATGGGGAAAAAATTTTAGCCAACTGACCCTTCTGCCAACAATGAAGAAGGGTTCCTTTTACCCCACAGCCATGCCAGCATTTGTTATTGGTCAATTTCTTGATGTGAAGTAAGATGATATCTCAGGGTAGTTTTAATTTGCATTGCTCAAATGGCCAATGATGTTGAACATTTTTTCATATATTTATTTGCCATTTGTATTTCTTCATCTGAGAACCAACATTGTGAAAATGACCAAAACTGTTATACAGATTTACTGCAATCCTGATCAAAATACGATTAGCATACCTCACATATTGACAGAAAACATTCCTAAAATTCATATGAAACTGTAAGAGACCTAGAATATCAAAGGCAATCCTAGGCAACCAAGGCAAGGCAGGGGGCATCATGATCCCAGGCTTGAAATTATATTATAAAGCTGCTATAATAAAATCGTGATGGTACTGGCAAAAAAACAGACCTGAGGATCAATGGAACAGAAGATACAGACACAACTACAAACACACTCAGCCACTTTATCTTTGACAAAGGGGCTAAACATGTTCACTGGATAAAAGACAGCCTCTTTAATAAGTGGTGTCAGGAAAAACTGGCTTTCTGCATGCTGAAGACTTAAACTAGACCCATGCCTGTCACCATGCACTGAAGTAAAGATAGACCAAAGATCAAAATAGTAAGACAGAAACACTAAACTTACTGGAAGACAAAGTACATAGAAATCTCAAGGACATAAGGGTAGGCTGAGAGTTCATGAACAAAAACCAAACTGCATGAGAAGTACTTCAAAGAATCAACAACTGGGATCTCATCTTATTAAAAAGTTTTTGCACATCTAAAGAAATCACCAACAAAGTGAAAAGAAAACCAACAAATTGGGAAAAGATGTTTGCCAACTGTCCTTCTGACAAAGGACTTTAATCTAGAATGTATTAAGAATTGAAAAAAATCATGCCCCTCAAATTTAAAGACTCAACCCAAAAATGGGCATCTGAGATGAATACAGTAATGCTTCCTTTTCTTACATAGTATTTTTAAAAAGACTTTGTGTGTGATTTCAGTATGCATTATCAAGCAAATACAAACCATTGTATTCCTTTCTTTTTCTTCCCCCTCAGAATCAGTATACTACATTGCAGTTGTGCATCTGCATCTTTATTTAACAGTATATCATGGCTGTCTTTCCATATCTGTCTACAAGTACATTCCACATAATTTTCTACAGCTGTAGAGCATTATATTATGTGGATTTGCCATTGCAAGGATTTCCCCACTTGGGTTATTTGAAAGGATTCAATGGAGTTTATTTACAAAGGCTTTTATTTTAAAGCAAAAGATATGTTTCCTATATGTAACCTTCCCAAGCGTCTCACTTTGCACAATGGGTCATACTGTATCACCTGAGTGAACAAAGTCTGTTAAGGGAATCTCATCTGTAGAGAATACTGCCTTAGTTACATTTTTCATTGCTAAGACAAAATACTCAACACTCATATTTAAAGGAGGAAAGATTTATTTTAACTTACAGTTTGTAGAGGTTTCAGTTCACAGTCAGCTGGCTCCAAAGCAAGGTGACAGAGCAGAGGGCATCACAGGGGAGAAACAGTCCATGCCATGGCAAACAGAAGGCAGCAAGCAAGTAAGTAGCTATAGCAGGCACCGGGTGTGCCTTCCTTCCCTTTTTACCATCTAGGCTACAAGCATTTTGGGTGATGCCACCCACACCCAGGGTGGGCATTTTCATTATCCACACCCAGAACTGTGCTAATTTCAATCAGTGGACTAACTTATTACCACACAAACTCAATCCCAGTATCACTTGTCCTAGATCTAGTCAGTTCCAAAAAGCCCCACCTAGGAGTGCTTGAGGCTTTGGCGGGGGGAAATCTAGACATGATCCATAGCATTCTGCCCTTGTCTACCAAAAGACTCATGCACAGCCTTTTATGCAAAAGGCATTTAGTCCGTCTCTAAGAGTTCCCAAATTCCTAATAGTTTCAGCATTGCTAAAAAGTTCAAGTCCAAAGTCTCCTCTGAGATGTAAGATAGACTGTTACTTGTGAGCCCCTATACAAATGAAAAGAACATTAAACACAGTGGCACAAGATAAACACTCCCATTCTAAAAGGAACAAATAGGGGAATAGAAAGAAATCAAACTAAACAAAGTCCAAAATCCAGCAGAACAAACATTAAATTCCATAGTTCCATGTCCATCCAACATCTGGTACAATCTGCGGCAAGATGTGAACTTCAGAAGGCTTGACTGGCTCTGCCCCTATGGCACTGCCAGTGGTTAAGTTACAGGCAACTGAGTTAGACAGAAATATTATAGGCAGTCAGACAGGGCTAGGCCCTCAATTAAACTGGCACAGAGGACCAGATGTCTTGGTGACCTTGGAAGAGACACACACCTCTTGTTGTGGGCCAGATATCAAGACAAAGGGCAAAACAAATACACCCATATCCCAAGGATTGATATTCTAAATAGTTCTATATCACCCTGAGGAAGTCAGGAGTCAACATCACACCTTCATAGAGGAAGAGTCATTGTCATTAAGCATCCCCGCTTACTACGTGACTCGCTTCCCCATTTGTCCTTGATTTAATCAATTCTACCTGAGCAATTAATCTTATTGGTTAACCATGGTTATGTCCCACCTTATGCCCGTCTGCCTTGTGAGTTTCCAGTTTTCCCCATCATGGTTTTACTCTATAAAAGTCCCTAAATATGACAGAGTTTTTAGCAACCCACTCGGGCCCCCTTCTGTCCCTCAGACAGAAGCTTTCTTTCTCTCAATAAATATATTCTGCTCTTACCCTCCATTTTTCCTAAAACTCATTCTTTCATTTTAGAGAACACAAACTCATGCTGGACATATAGTAGGCTGAGAGTTTCAACCCCCTATATCATTTGGAGGTCTGAGATCATTTTTCCTACATCAGTTATAGCTCCCATAGCTTCTCTCTTGGGCTGACTTTGCTCACACAATGGAGCTTAAATCAGACAATCCACATTTCTTGCTTTTCCAACCACTTGAGTCTCCAATACACCTTTGGCTTCACTCACAACTTTACATACTGCCTTCTCAGGGGCTCAAGTCCTAGGCTCCCAGTTCTTCTTCTGAAGTACGATTGAAAGACTTCCTGACCCCACAACGTTTGCATTCTGCATGTATCTAAAACCAACAGCACATCAGTGACACCAAAGACTGCCACCAACTGGAGCAGTAGCCAGGCTTCCTTCTCTTTTGGCTGCAGGAGTCCAGTGCCTGGATTGCTGTTGCTATGATCCCAGTACCAACGAACAAATTATCTAGGACATAGCCATTCTGGAACACGGTGCCCTGGAGTTCTCAAAGCAAAGTCTTTCACCTTTGCAATTTTGAGATTGCAAAGGGTGGAGTACTGCTGGTTCTTATGATGTCATCAGGGCATCTTTTCTTTTTTTTATTTTAAAGAGAATAAAACAAAACAAATCAGAACAAAGCAGATCAGAACAGAACAATGCAAGCAACACAGGACTCCAAAACAAGACACAAGGAAACCAACAGTGGCTATCATAATGTCCCTTGTTTTCTTCAAAATAGTTGTCCATGCCTTCAGACACAATAAATTCAAACAAAACAAAATAAAACTAATCAAAACAAAAGAGTGAAAGCACTATGGGCCTTTGAAACCAGACAATAGAAAACCAACAATAGCTACCATAATCTCTTGTTTTCCTCAAAATAGCTGTCCATACCTTCACACATACTGAAATCAAATAATAGAAAACAGACTAAAAATTAATCAAAACAGGTCATCTTTTCTATTGTCCTCTTCCAAAAGATTTGGTTTTTATTGCTAATCTTTTCAGCAACCAAATTCTCTCCTATTCCATCTTTGCAGGATACAGCTTTGCTGAGCTTCCTTGCTGGCCAAACTCACAACATTTTGAACTATTTTGCTGTGCTCTTTGCTCTTGATTCTTAATTTAAATATGGTCAACAGTAGGATTCCATAGCCTTAACATTAGACTGCCTTGAAATTTCGTCCTCCAGATTAATTAGTAAACTGGCCTTAACTTCAGTCTCAGGAAAAGTCTCTGGACAAGATGCAGAAAAATTTTCTGTCAAAACGTAACACACAAGGCAATAAGTCCAATAGCCAAGGCAGATCTTGTTCCTAACTGAAACCTCCTAAGCCTGGTCTTTACTGGGTACATTTGTATTAGCATTCTGATCTTCTGCGTGATGACCATAATCTCCCATCAAGTTCAGCCTGTAGCATTTCAGTGCTGGCATCCCCAAACCTTTCCATACCTTCCCACAAACCAGTTCCAAATTCTCCCAGACTGCATTATCAGGTAGCATCGCAGCAATGATCCCACTCTTGGTACTCTGTCTTGTTTTTCAGAAATGAAATACTCAACACCCAAAATGGAAGACAGAAACATTAATTTTATCTTTCAGTAGAGGTTTCAGTTCATAGCCAGCCGGGTGGCACAGCAGAGGGGCATCGCAGAAGAGAAACAGCCCATGGCAGGCAGGCAGAAGGCAGCAAGCAAGCAAGTAGCAATAGCAGGCAGCAAACCAGCCCTCTTCCCCTTTTCTTCCATGGGTGGTACCATGCATACCCCAGTTAAGCCTTCCCATTGTCCACACCCAGAACTATACTAATTCTAATCAATAGACTAATTTAATACCACATACCCTTAACCCCAATATCACATGCCTTAGATCCAATCAACTCTAAAAAGCCCACCTATGAGTGCTTGAGCTTTGTGAGCACATCTAGATACAAGCCATAACAAGCACAAAGGAGAAACTCCAAGTGCTTCAAATAATCAAGCCAAATTTATCAAATCTATAAATTCAATTGAAAAACAACAGTAGAGAAACTCATCTGTGAGGCTCTCCAGAGAGCTTTTCAGATCTTAACCACCATATTGTAAATTTTCCAAGAGTCAAAAGCAAATATCCAGAAATAAGGCACCATGGAAAATCCTTTCCTCCCTATAATTAATGTGAACATTGGAATATTTGTCAGAATTAACTATACCAGAAATCTGGAAATTAAGCTTAGGCCTGCAGCAATTCAAGGAGTGTTATTAGAAAAACAGTCAAATTCTAGTAAAAAGCAGTAAGTTAAGTGAGATTTTTAGCTTGCCCTACTCTCATCTCCCTCTTTCCAGAGCCATTAGTAGCCTTTAGACATGGTTGGGGGAAAAAAAACACCTGGCAATTTGAAAGCCACTGGAAGAAACAGAAAGATACCAGATCAACTTCAAAACTGCATTCTCAAAAATCTGTCATAATTTGAACTATCTGACAATTATTTGGAATATCCCACTTGCAAGACTGCCTTTAACCCAACTCAGAGTTCAACCAGTGTAAATATCTTTTCCTCAAGGCTATTTATTGGAAATAAGCAGAGGGAACTGTTTAATAGGGCAACTGCCAGGGGACTTGAAAAGAATAACTCAGGAATAAGATACCCATAAGGGTCTTTAAAAAGCTTCAACATATTCCTGAAATTCTAGAATGATGCATATGTGTGTAGAGCTATGATTCATGGTCAGGAAAGACCTGAGAAAGTCCCATGTTCTTGCTTCCTTGCTAATCTTGAGGCACCACTTAAGCTAAATGTGAAGGCAAAGGCAGAGTTGTCAACTGAGTGGCTGAATTTTGAGAGGATACCTCAACACATACATAGAGCCTCTTCTCAAAGACTAAGAGGCTTATGGGTTCTAAGCATTGAGGGAAAAATCTGCTTAGACATTAGATGACCAAAGGGTAACTGAGCAAGTTCATCAGTAGCTACCACAACATGGAAGACACACGTTCTATACTGATTTTTCCTGAATTACATACAGAAAAACCACCAAACAAAATGCAAATAAATAGCGACAACAGCAGTCAGCAGTAATAAACTCTGAAGAAGAAAGAGAAAAATGTTTTCAGAGTTGTCATATTATTTAAAATGTTATGCTTTCAACAAAGAAATTGGAGCTGGGTGTGGTGGCGCATTCCTTTAATCACAGCACTCAGGAGGCTGAGGTAGGAGGAGCATTGTGAGTTCGAGGCCGGTTTGGGCTACAGTGCGAGCACAAGGCGGGCCTAATCTACATAGTGAGACACTGTCTCAAAAAACTAGGGCTGGGAGTTTGGCTCAGTGGCTTAAGTACCTGTCTGGCAGGCGCAAGGTTGTAAGTTCGATCCCCGGTGCCACACACACAAAAAAATAAATTAAATTAAATTTAATTTAATTTAAAAACAAAGAAATTGGGAGGTATGCCAATAAACAACAAAGTACACCCATATGAAAGAAGAAAAACAGTCGACAGAAAAAGTCCCTGAGGAATTTTAAACATTGGACAAAAACTACATAAAACTTTACATTGATAATTTAAAATGCTAAAATAATAAAGTATGGTATATCTGAAAAACTAAAGGTAAAGATGATCTGATTAGATAACATCAGTAAGGAAACAAATCATAATTTTTAAAAAGCCAGGATAAGGGCCGGGAGTTTGGTTCAGTGCCTTAAGCGCCTGCCCTGGCAGGCGTGAGGCTGTGAGTTCAATCCCCGGTGCCGCAAAAAAAAAAAAAAGCCAGGATAATTCTGGAATTGAAAGTACAATAATGAAAAATACACTAAATAGTTCAATAATGGGTCATATCACAAGTCAGGGAAACTGAAAATAGGTCAGTTGAGGTCATGTAGTCTGAGAAACAGAAAGGAAGAAAAAAGAAGAAAATGAACAGAATTAGAAGAACTTGTAAGACACTATGATAAAGACTAACATATATACTGTGGGTGTTCTAGAAGCAGAATAGAAAAAGGGACAAAAAGAAACCGTAGTCTTTGGTGGATTGATAACTGGTGGTCAACTTGTAATACCAGCTGATCTGAATCTGCATGGTGCTGATCATCGAAGGCCCACCTGAGGATCGTTGCCAAGATAAAAAGGAGAACTGGAGGGGAAGAGGAGTGTTGTTGGTTCTCCATGGTGTTGCTGATTTTCCTGTTGCCATTGGTTCTCCTAGAGGAGCTTGTCGAGCCTCTCTCCTGATATGAATTTGGCTGTCCTCATCATCAGAGGATTTCAGAACCTCGTTGTCACTGAAAATGGCTGCGGTTCACTTTGGGGGAGCTCTGGTCCTTATTTTGAGCATTGCTTCCTGGCTCTGAAGGGAAAGATGTTTGCTGTTCAATCTCCAGGAGGAGCCTGTCATGCTGTCTTCATGACATGAACTCTGCTGATCTCATTGTCAGAGAAGCTCAGGACCTCATTGTCACTGAGGATGGCTGTGGTACTTTTCAGGGGAGCCCTGGTCCTTACTTTGAGCATTACTACCTGGATCAAGAGCAGATTCCTCAACTTACTGGTACAGATCCTTCATCTCACTAGCACAGACTTTCTAACTTCCACTGCTGAACTTTGGGCCTTTCTAGCATATATCTGTGAAACAGACTTGCATGACACATTGCTGTGGGCTTTAGGCCTCCAGCTGGGCTCCTGAAGGACATTGTCATGGGCTAAAGGCCTTCAGATAGACTCATGCAGGATGTTGTCATGGGATCCAAGCCCTTAGCTGGATTCTTTGGGCCTTAGTGTGTGGACAGATTTCCTGCACTCCTTCTTTTGCATTTAACTCTTTGGGTGATGATTTTAAAATAATACTATAAATTATGTGTCATGTATATAATTATTTTTCTTGCAACCCCTGACTGCAACATGGTCAAAGCTCTGCAAAACTTGGTGCAAGATATTAAGTTTACAAATCTAAGAAGTTCAACAAACTCCAAGAGAAATAAACTCAAGAAGACCCACTCCAAGACACATCATAATCATGCTGTGGACAGCCAAAAAAAGAATCTTGGTAGCAGCAAGAAAGTGGGATTCATCATATGTGAGTTGTCCCCAGTAAGACTGTTAGATGATTTCTCAACACAAACATTACAGCCTAAAGGACAGGCATTGATATGTTTTCAAATTGATGAAAGAAAAATTCTGTCAACTGAGAATTTTGAATCCAGCAAACCTATCCTTCAAACATAGGAAAAAAATTAAGATGTTCACAAAAGTCAAGGAATTTCTTACCAGTAGATCTGTCCTGTAAGTAATGCTAAGAAGAGTCTTTAAGATTATAAAGAATACCAGACAATAATTCAAAAAATGTAAAAACCACCAGGAAAGAAATATATGTGAGGAAATATAAAGTTTATATTTATACAATTTTTGTTTGTGACTCTACTTTTGACTTTGTAAGTGATTTAAAAGACAAATGCATAAAGCAATTATTATTTTATGTTATGGGACACATAAAGTATAAAGTTGTAATCTATGGCTTCAGTAAAAAGAGACAGAGTTACATAGATACCGTCTTTGTATGTTTTGAAATTAAGTTGGTATAAACTCAAACTAGGTTATTACAACTTTAAAATTTTATATGTAATCCCTATTATAACCACAAAGAAAATATCTATAAATTAGGCACATAAAGAAATGATAAAGGAATCAACATATTTTATATAAAAATATCAAACACAAAGTAAGACAGTAATAGAAGAAAAGAAGAACAATAAAAAATCCCTATAATGTATATGCAAAATGAATAGTAAAAGGCTGAGATAAACCCTTCCTTTTTACTAGTTAATTAAATGTGAACATATTAAACTCTCCAATTAAAAGAAAACTACTGGCAGAATAGTTTTTTTAAAGACCTCACTATACATTGTCTACAAAAGACTAATTTCAGATCCAAAGACAAAAGTTGAAAATAAAAGAAGGGAAAAGGTACCCCATGCAAATAGAAACCAAAAGAGATCTGAGTTGGTTACACTAGAATAAAAAATAGACTTTTAATCAGAAAAGACCAAGATATCATATATTAATAAAAGTCTCAATACAGGAATAAGATATCATAATTATAAACATTTAAACACATGTATATCATATCCTCAAAATATATTAACAAAAATGAACACAATTAAAGGGAAAAATAGACAGTTAACCAATAGTATTTGGAATTTAAGTGTCTCATTTACAATAGTGGACAAATCAATGAAATTTGGTGAATATGAAATGGAGGAATTGAACAACACAATAAACCTACAAGACTTAGCAGACATATGCATAAGACACTGCCTGACAACAGCAGAATGCACAGTTTCTCAAGTGCACATCAGGAGAAAAAGGTCACAGTAAATTTTAAAAGATAGACATTATACAAAGAACCTTCTTCATTCACCAAGTGATGAAGTTAGAAATTAACAATAGAAGAAAAACTGCAAAGTTCATAAATGCATAAAATGTACACAAGACACTCTTAAGCAACCAATGGGTCCAAAAGAGAAATCACAAGGGAAATTAGAAAAGTCTTAGAGTTGAAAGAAAACAAAAACACAATAGGCCTGCCAAAACTTAAAGGATAAAGTGAGAAAGAAGTGCTCTGAGGGAAATTTATAGGTGTAAATGCCTACACCAACAAACAGGAAAGATCCCAGATCAACTACATAACTTAAAATATTAAGGAATTATAAAAAGAAAAGTAAATTAAATCCAAAGCTAATAGAAGAAAGAAAATAATAAAGTTGGGTAGAGATAAACAAAATAGAGAATAGAAAAACAAGAACTGGTGATATAGCTCAGTGGTATAGCACCTACCTGCCAAGTGCAAGGTTGTCTGGCACACACAAAAGAAAAAGGAGTTTAGGCAATAGAAAAGCAATAGACAAAACCAAAGAAACCAGAAGTTGGTTTTGGAAAAGATCAGCAAAATTCACAACCTTTCAGCTCGGCAGTCCCTAACTGTTTGGCATCAGTTACTGGCTCTGCAAAAGACAATTCTTCCACGGTCACTATAGGTGGGGGAATGATTTCAGTATAATTCAAGCACATTGCATTTATTATGCACTTTAATTCTCTTATTATTACATTATGATATATAATAAAATAATTACGCAGCTCACTATAATGCAGAATTGGTAGGATTCTGAGCTTGTTTCCTACAACTAACTGACTAATTGGACCCATCTGAGATGACGAGAGACAATGGCACCCAATGTGTGTTCCTTATGTGCCATCTACTTTGCAATCTCTTGTTGCTATCACTACAGAAAGCCCTGCTTCACACAGATGGAACGTTGGAATTGGAAACAGGCTTTTCTGTATTTCTGTGGCAATTCAGGATATCCCACCTTGACCTTAATCCAAACTCTATGGTTGTCTCAAACATACTTTTAAGGCCACCATTATTTGTAATCTTCAGAAGTTGATCCTCTTCTAGCACAAAGTCAGCTTACCTGGGTTATTGCAAATTGGCAGCGGATCCACTCCTTTCCAGTTTGGGGGCCTTTTGCGGTTGGGAACTAATGCTCAAACACTTCCAAAAGTTGAGATAGTTGATCATGCACCAACTAGAAGGGAGGAAACCCTGGCTTCTTCTCTTTCAAAATCGATGCTGAAGTTTGAACCGCATCAGAAATATCTATGGATTTCATTGCACCCACAATTCCAGTTTGTCTTTTAATGCAGCCTCTTTATCTACTGACTTGAACAGAGTTGTCATTCTCTCCTGAAGTGGCAGATTGAGTTTGTTGGCAAGGTTGAGTATGTCACACAATCACATGAGCAAGCAAGTTTTCAACTCATTTTGCACCGTTGAAATGTGCTGCAAATGGTGACAATTTCTCTGAAAGAAATCTCTGGAGTAGCTCTCATAACTCAAAACTTCGGACCTTTGGAAACCCATCTCACCTCTGCATATGAGAAGATATGCATGCATCTCCTTACAGAGCTCTATGAAGAGGGTGAAGCGAAGACATGTGCTTTAATGTAGTTGGTCCTTTTAATCACATCCTGCAAAACATGGTTAAATTCAAGTGACATTTTGTGGCTAAGAGGCATTTCTGTAAGAATGACACAGTGCATAGACTCACACCCAAAAGTGACCTCTTCGATTCAAGTAGTAAAACCAAAAAGGTATCCTGTCATGGCAACCACTCCATCTGACCTAAAATGAGCAGCTCAGTTTTCATGATGTGTAGGCATTCCAACATTGAATGCAGTAGTTCTGTGCTGCACTATCAGCCGGCAGCAAAAGTGCACTTAGCTTATCCTCACGTACATCTTCCTGCAAAATATATTGCACAAAAACAACATTATTGCTTTGTTGTAAACATTGGCAGACTTGTTAACCTGGATTGCACACCATGGTGACTCCTTAGTCCTCTCTAACAATTGTACCTCAATGTCCTCTGCTATTTTTTTTCAACTCATCCAGCTTTATTTCTAGCTGAAAGAACTAGTGCCCTCTTCCAAACTGCAGCCTCTCCTAAAAGTTCATGACAAATGTCCTCAGCAGCCAGGAGAAGCAGCTCTTTGCCAACAATAAAGGGCTTCTTAGCTTTGGCAATGCAATTAGCTACTAAGAATGATACTCGCTGTGCAGATACATTTGATGAAGTGGTGGTCTCCAATAATTGCCATTTTTCTTTGTATTCATATTTTTTTCTTTAAAAAATAGAAATGCTAAGGCTTGTCTTTTAATGGAAGGTGCTTGGTCTCCATGTAATGAAATAGTTTTAAAGATTTCAGGACTTTATCAGATACCTGATTGTCACATATTATGCAAAACAGAATTGAAGGATGTGAATTACCTGCTTCAATGAGCTTGTAATTTAAGTAGGACTCTTGATATACTCATTTAGCCATTTACCAGTCCAGTTATTTAAATACAGTTGATCAAATTGCATGTTTTGTCTTTAGCCTTTATATGATACTATAACAAGAAATATAAAACTAATGATTTTGTCAAATTCATTCAATAACTTTTCTGTGTGTGGTATATTTCAAAATATTCAATATACAATGCATCATTACAATCTGGACAGTAATATTTAGTCTCTTTCTGAATTCTTTTTGCATCATGGTCTTTCTTTTGACAACACTTTACACGGTCATGTTGGCCTTTCTTTTTTTTTTCCTGCAGGTGGCATAATTTCAATAAAATGTCTTCCCATTAAACATAATGGTGAAGACGTTGATGATGGGCACCCTGGTTGGCATTTAGGTATTCCGTATTTTTCAATTATTTGGTCTATTGGACCTAATCTACATTGTAAATGACTTTTTAAACCCCTTTGTTTTGAATAAATAACAAATGTGTTCCCTGTTATTTGGTCCAGAAGCTGTATAATATTTTATAATAACAGTTTTTCTCACTCTGTGATTACAGAATCACTTCTTAGATGTTGGTCAACTCTGTCAATACCATCCATAGAATTATTATAATCATTAACCACTACTGGAATCTTTTTAGTTTCATTTTTTTCTTTCAAATCCTAGCATTTCTGTATTATAAGTAATTGACAATAAGGAGACATCTTGTTTCTCTTTCCATTTCTTAACACAGACTTTTCCTCTCTGATATGCTGACATTTCTCCCTTTTTCAGTTTTTTCTTTCACTTATCTTTTGGTGCTTTCTTTCTATTCAGTCTCAGTGTCCCAGATGTGTCCATTTTGTATTGTAAAAGAACATTATTAAGCTCAGGATAAGTAAAAAAAAATTGTATCTAATGTACTTACAATAAGAGTTTTTATAAATTATAACATAAAATTATAGATTATTTTTGACAAATAAAATAAACACAAATTAGTAAAAGAAAATAACCAAAAGTTATTATTAGATTTCAGTAGAAACAAGCATCAAAGATGAATACAGTTTTCTAAATAAAAACTATGCAAAAATAGTCAATATAAAATAAATACACAGACATATAGGTGTATTTTATTCAAACAAGAATCAACTGGTTGAAATGAGACAGTACATGAACAAATGCACTGCCTAAGTGATGCTCAGAATAAACTGTTAAATGATTAAATACAATTTTGTTTTGTTGGCAATCTTGGAGTTTCCTACTGTCTCATCATTGAGTCTTTTCCTCTTTTCAAAGTTTTCTAGTAGTGTCTATTTTTCACCATTTTTGGCTAAAGTAGGCTTGTGGGCTTACCAAAGCTGTGACTGAGACAAGTTCACAGTGCACAAAAGAGGTACAAATGGAAGTGGTAAATAAAATAATAGATGGGCCACACAAAGGTAAAGAAACTCTAGCTTGACACCTGCCACCAGATGCAACTGTACAATTGAAGCATAGCAATACCCTTGCCACTATAAAGCCTGCCACCAGGTGCAGCTTAATTGCCACTTGCCACTCACTAAAAGGGTTTCAATATTAGTCTACAAGCAATTGGTTTATTAAGGTCTCTGTGCAGTCAAACCTCTCTCCTAACATTAATCTGTATTGGCAGCTGCTCCCCAGTGCTAACATCACCACCTCAGGTCCACCTCAGATCATCAAGCATCAAATTCTCATAAGGAATATGCAATCCAGACCCCTGGCACAGGCAGTTCACTATAGGGTTCTTGCTTTTATGGTAATGCCACTAATAGAATGGGGGCCAGAACACAGGCAGTGATGTGAGTGATGAGAAGTAGCTGCTGATACAGATGAAGCTTTGCTTGCTCATCTACCACTCACTTCCTGTTTTGTAACCCAGCAGCCCATGGCTACCTATTCTAGAACGTGCTAATATCTACTTTGTTTTGTTTTGTTTTGTTTTTAAATTTTATTTTAAAGAGAACAAAACAAAACAGAGCAGAAGAAAGCAGATCAGGACAAAACAATGCAAGCAACACAGGATTTCAAAACAAGTTAACAGGAAATCAATAGTGGCTACCAAAACGTCTCTTGTTTTCTTCGAAATAGTTGTCCATATCTTCACACACAATGAATTCAAACAAAGCAAAATAGTATAAAACCCATAAAAACAAAAGAATGAAAGCGGTAAAGGCCTTCAAAACCAGACAATAGGAAAATCTACAATGGCTACCATAATGTCTCTTGTTTTCTTCAAAATTGCTGTCCACACTTTCACACATATTGAAATCAAATAATACTGAACTAAGAACAATCAAAACAAAGTATATGAGCACTACTGGACTTCACAACAAGATAGTATGAAATCAGCAATGGCTACCATAATGCCGCATTTTCTTCAAAGTAGCTGCTCATACCATCACTCATAATAAAATCAATTCTTGTAAACTCTTTACGAGAAGTTTTAGGCTTGTATAAGCCTGTACATGTACATCTATCCTTTCTGTATTAGAGGGAAAGACAAAACGAAACATCATAAATTACAAAAAAATCAAGAAACAGAAGGGACTAATAAATAACAATAACAAAGAGCCCAAAACAATAACAGTGCAGGCTTGCAAAACAGGGTGGTAAGAATAACTAAGGTTGTTATTTTGCATAGTTATCTTCAAAAGAGTTACTCAGATTACCATATATAAACATGTAAACTTGATCTAATCCTATGAATGCTGTTTTGATCCAAGAACTAATAGAATGAGTAACAATCCTCTTAGCTATCTTAAGTGTATATACACAAATTTGTATCTTTTCTCTTTTCTCTTCCTTCTTTTCTCCTTTTCTGTATCTGATTCATTTTTTCCCCTTTGGGCAGTTTGTTATCCTTCAACAATATTTACTGAAGATTTTGTATCTTATTTACACTTTCAGTTTCTTACACTAGGGAGACAGTATGGTATTTACATATGTCAGTTTGATTTATTTCACTTATGAGTATGGTCTCAAGTCACATCCATTTACCTATAAAAGCCTTGAAGTGATCCTTCTTTATACCTGAGTAGGACTCTGTTGTATAAAAGCACCACATCTTTTTTTATCCATTCCTCAGTTGATGGGCATTTAGGTTGTTTCCAAGATTTGGCTATTACAAATTGTGCTGCTATAAACATGGGTGCACATATATCGCTGTGGTATGATGTTTTCAATTCTTCCACTTCTATGCCCAGAAGTGGAATAGCTGGGTCAAATGGGACTTCCAATCCCAGCTCTTTGAGGAACTTCCAGACTGATTTCCACAGTGGTTGCAACAGTCTACACTCCCACCAACAGTGCAGAAGGGTTCCTTTTTCCCCACAGCCTCTCCAGCATTTGTTATTAGTGTTTTTCTTGATCCTGGTCATTTTTTCTGGAGAGAGATGGAATCTCAGTGTTGTTTTAATTTTAATTTCTCCAATGACCAATGATGCTGAACATTTTTTCATGTATTTATTTACATTTGTATTTCTTCAGCCGAGAAGTGTGTATTCATCTCAGATGCCAATTTTTGGGTTGGGTCTTTGAATTTTGGGGGTTTGATTTTCTTTAATTCTTTATATGTTCTAGATAGAAGTCCTTTGTCTGAGGAATAGTTGACTAAGATTTTTTCCCAATTTGTGAGTTTTCTTTTCACTCTGTTGGAGATTTTCTTTGACATGCAAAAACTTTTTAGTAAGATGAGATCCCAGTTATTGATTCTGGGAAGTATTTCCAGTGCCATTTGATTTTTGTTAATGAATTCTCTGCCTACCCCTATATCTTCAACCTACCTTGTCTTCCAGCATATTTAGTGTTTCTGTTTTAGTATTTAGATCTTTGATCCATTTTGACTTTAGTTTAGTGCATGGTGTTAGGCATGGGTCTAGTTTTAGTTTTTGGCATATGGAAAACCAGTTTTTCCAGCACCACTTATTACAGAGGCTGTCTTTCTTCCAGTGAACATATTTGGCCCCTTTGTCAAAGATAACGTGGCTAAGTGTGTTTGTGGTTGTGCCTGTATCTTCTAATCTATTGCACTGATCTTCAGGTCTGTTTTTATTCCAGTTCTATGCTGATTTTACCACAGTAGCTTTATAGTATAACTTTAAGTCTGGGATTGTGATGCCTCCTGCCTTCCCTTTGTTGCCCAGAATTATCTTTGCTATTCTAGGTCTCTCTCTGGTTCCACATAAATTTTAGGGATGATTTCTCTAGTTCTGTGAGGTGCACAAGTGGTATTTTGATTGGAATTGCATTAAATCTGTAAAACAATTTTGGGAGAATGGCTATTTTCACAATGTTTGTTCTTCCTATCCATGAACAAGGAATGTCTTTCCATTTTCTGAGATCCTCTGATTTTTTTCTTCAGAGTACTGAAAGTTTTACTGAATAGATCTTTTGCTTCCTTTGTTACATTGATTCCTAAGAATTTCATTTTTTTGAATGCTATTGTGAAGGGTGTGGCTTCTCTTATTTCTCTCTCAGTGAGCTTGATGCTTGTGTACAAGAATGCTATTGATTTTTGAGTGTTGACTTTGTATCCAGCTACACTACTGAAATTGATTATTACATCTAGGAGTCTTTCAATGGATTTTTGGGGATCTTCTATGTAGAGTGTCATATCATCTGCAAATAATGATAATTTAACTTCCTCTTTTCCTATCCTCACTCCTTTTATTTCTCTCTCTTGTCTAACTGCTCTGACTAATATTTCCAGCACTATATTGAATAGGAGTGGCGATAATAGACATCCTTGTCTTGTTCCTGACTTTTACAGTAAAAGCGTTCAGTTTTTGACCATTTACTATGATGCTGGCTATAGGTTTGTCACAGATGGCTTTTATCAGATTGAGGTAAAGAACATCTATTCCAATTTTCCACAGGGTTCATATCATGAATGGTTTTTGGACTTTAACAAAAGCTTTTTCTTCATCTATTGAAATGATCATGTGATTCTTATCTTTGGCTCTATTGATATGGTGTATTATGTTTGTTGATTTGCATATGTTGAACCATCCCTGCATTCCTGGGGTGAATCCAACTTGGTTGTGGTGTATAATATTCTTTATGACTTGCTTCATTCTGTTTGCCAGTATTTTATTGAGGATTTATACAACTATGTTCATTAGGCAGATTGGCCTGTAGTTCTCTTTTATGGTTGCATCTTTCTCTGGTTTTGGTATGAAGGTAATACTTGCTTCCAGGAATGAGTTAGGGAGACTTGCTTCCCTTTCAATTTCATTGAAGAGTTTGAGGAATGTTGGAATTAAGTCTTCCTTGAATATCTTATAGAATTCAGCTGTGAATCCATCAGGACCTGGGTTTTTCTTTGTTGGTAAGAGTCTAATTACATTTTCAATTTCATTAATTGAGATTGGGTTATTCAGTCGTTTTACATCTTCTTGATCCAGTTTTGGTAATTAATGTGTTTCTAGGAATCTGTCCATTTCTTCTGTGTTATCAAACCTATGAGAGTAAAGGTTTTCAAAGTAGGTATTGATGATATTCTGTCTGTAGTGATTTCACCCTTTTCATTCCTTATTTCAGGAATTTGAGGTTTTTCTTTCCTTTTTAAAATTAGTTTGGCTAGGGGCTTATCAATTTTATTTATTCTTTCAAAGAACCAACTCTTTGATTCATTAATTCTTTGCATGGTTTTCTTAGTCTCTATCACGTTAATTTCTGCTCTTATCTTTATAATTTCCTCCCTTCTTTTGGCTTTGCACTTGGCTTGCTCTTCTTTTTCTAGATGTTTGAGGTGTAGCATCAGGTTGTTTATTTGTGTTTGTTCTGTTCTCCTGCTGTGGGAATTCACTGCAATAAATTTCCCTCTGAGAACTGCTTTCATTGTATCCCATAGGTTCCTATAAGTTGTATTTATATTTTCGTTTGCTTGTAGATACTGTTTGATTTCTTCTTTAATTTCCTCTGTGACCCATTGATTGTTCAGGAGTGTATTATTTAATTTCCATGTGTTTATGGAGTTTTTGCAGTTTCTTTTGTCATTAATTTCTAGTTTCTGGCACTATGATCAGATAATAAGCATGGGATAATTTCAATTCTTTTGCATTTAATTAAGCAAGTTCTATGGCCCAGTATATGGTCTATTTTAGAGAATGTACCATGTGCAGCTTAGAAGAATGTATATTCTAATGTTGTTGGTTGGAACACTATGTGCACATCTACTAAGTCCATTTTTTCACAAGTTTGATTCAATTCTGCTATTTCTTTGCTGATTTTCTGTCTAGTTGATCTGTCTCTTTGGGGTATTAAAGTCTCCCTTTATAATTGTGTTATTGTTTATTTGATTTTTCATTTCTATTAATATTTGTTTTAGATAGCTGAATGCTCCCATATTTGGTGCATATATATTTAAGATTGTTATCTCTTCCTCATAAAGTTTTTCCCTAACCAGTATGTAGTGACCTTCTTTAACTCTTTTGATCATTCTTGGTTTGCAGTTCATGTTGTCTGCAAACAGAATAGCTACCCCTGCTTTTTTGGGGGTTACTATTGCATGGAGTATTGTTTTCCATCCTTTGACTTTCAGTCTATGACTTTCCTTTTGGGTTAGATGGGTTTCTTGTATACAGCATATGGTTGGATGCTGTTTCTTAATCCATTCTGCCAGTCTGTTTCTTTTAATTGGTGAATTGAGGCCATTTACATTAATAGTTATAACAGATATATATTGGTTCATTTTTGTCATGTTAACTTTCTGCTGTTGTTTCTTTACCTTTTCCCTCTGTTTAATTGATTGCTTGGTCTAGTGGTTTTTTTCTGTTGGTGTTCCTGAAGTCATTATTATTATGCCTACCTAGAATATCTTTCAGTATTCTTTGCAGGGTTGGTTTGGTGGTCATGAAGTTCTTCTGCTGTTCTTTGTCATGGAAGTATCTTATTTCTCCATCAGTTTTGAAGGACAGTTTTGAGGACATACCTCGCTCCACGCTTTTCTTGATTTCATTGTTTGTGTTGAGATGTCTGCTGTGATTCTGATGGGCTTTTGCCTATAGGTGATCTGTCTCTTTTCTCTAACAGTTTTTAATATTCTGTTCTTACATTGAATTTCTGGGTTGTTGATCATTATATGTCTGGGTGTAGATTTATTTTGGTTATGGCTAATTGGAGTTCTATATGCTTCACTTATCTGTATGTCAGTTTCCTTTCCCATGTTTGGAAAATTTTTGACTATTATTTCTGTAGTCTTTGGACATTATTTGTGCTGTCACCTTCTTTTCGTTTACACCTATTAATCTTATATTGTTTTTCCTTGCATCATCTTGCAACTGTTGAATTTTTACTTCCTGATTCCTTGTTATTTTTGAGAGGTCTTTCGTTCTTTGTTCACTAGTTGCGATCTTGTCTTCAAGATATGAAAGTCTATATTCACCATCACTGAGCTGGTTTTGCCAGCTTTCAATGGAGATTTTGATTTCCTGGATATCTCTTTGCATCTGATTCATGCATTCTATGTCTTTCTTGTATTGTTCATTCAAGGTGTCTATCTTTTCGCAGTGCTCCTCAATTTTTTTTAACTATGTCTTCTTTAGCTATGTTCAGCATTTCTTTTATTACATTTATCATTTCTTCTTTTACCTGGGAGTTTATTTCTGATCTTAGTTCCTCTACAGTTTCATGGACTTGTTTTTCACTTCAGTTGCTATCATTTCTTAAGTTTCAGGTGTATAGCTTACATTTCCTTCTATGTTCATGTCTCCTAGGCTTGCTTGGGGTGGGTTAGAGGGTTGAGATTAGATTTTGCTCTTGTGTTTTGTCATTTTCCTGTATTCCCCTGGAGAAGCTAAATGCAAGGTTTCAGTTGCTTCCTGGGTTAAGGATATCTGTCCCTAGTGTAGGGAGTTTCCCCAGTTGAGTGGGAGTCATTGGTCAGGCCTTACCCCATCAATAGTGGCACTCAATGGCTCCTCAAATGTTGGGAGTATGTTGGGTGGGGCTTCAGCAGATCCACGTGGTCCTCTGAAGCTCCCCAGCTATTTGAGGTTGCTGGACAAGACTCTACCAGGTTCCAAGTGGCCTTCCAAGACTGAACAGCTAGATGGAGTACGCTGTGCAGGCCTTCAGCTCAGGCTGCGTGGCACACCAAAGCTTCCCAGCTGCTTGGAGTTGCTGGATGTGGCCCTACCAGGTTGCAAGTGAGGTGCTGAGCTTGAACGGCAGGATGGAGCTTGCTGTGTAGGCCTTTGGATCCCACCACTGAGGACAAGTTTTTCCCTGGCCACTCGGGCTCACTGGGTGAGGCCCGATCAGGCCCTAAAGGACCTACCCAAAGGTCCCCGGCTGACTGGGTGTGCTGGGCGGGTCCCTACCGGGTTCCGAGAGGGTTGCCGAGCTTGCATGCCTGGATGGAGTCCACTGTGCAGGGCTTTGGCTTGCACCACTGAGCACAGACGTTTCCCCGGCCACTTGCAGTCACTGGGCAGGGACCTACCAGGCCTCTAGGGACCTATCTGTGATATCTACTTTGAAGATAACAAAATACAGGATATTATCCATTGTTAATCTCCTATTATTTTGTTTTGAAATTCTGCATCATTGTTTTTATTATTTTTTGTTTTAAAATAAGCAAAGGTTTTTAGGCTTACGTTTTCAATTATTCATGCTTCAATTGTTCTTTCTCCTTTTATCAGAAACATCCTAGTTCTTAGGGTATTTGTCTTCTTTATATATCTTACTTTATTTTTATCTTAGAGTGTTTTTCTCTTTAACTCTTGGAGGGTGCCAACTACTGTACAAGTGCTGCTCTTTGGTGCCACCATAACGCTCTTTCTTCCAAATCCTCATCTCTGTTCCCTCAGCTTTCCTTTCTTCTCCAATAAATTTTTACAACTCCTAGATAACTGAGGAGAAATACTCAGGGAATGACAGATTGCAACTGAAATGATATTATCTCTGCAAATAAAAGGTTTTAAGTAGGGAGAAGGTGCAGGAACAGGACTCAGCAAAGACTCTGGGGCACTCTAGTTTTCCTTAATGTTTGGCATTAGGAAACCAGAAGAGCAGTGCTGGTGATGTGGGGACAGAGGCTGGAGATTTCATTCCAGGCTTGTGGAGCTGCAGTAGAAAGTGGAATTGTATTAGGTGCAGCTTTTCAGGTCGGTAGGATTATTTTTTCCGTTTTCCATCTACATGATCAACTGTCTTTCTTAGTACAAAGCCTGGATGTGGTTCTTGCTATAGAGTAAAAACTGAACACATTTTCCTTTTTGTAAAGCTATATGGCAAGGAGGAGATGCTTGACTGCCTCTCAGGCTCTAGTTAGAACAATTCTATTTCTGGTCTATGAACTGCTTAGCTGGTGTGGAGGTGGGATAAGTCGTACTTGCTCCCAGGTGGGCAAATTTTCTGTTGCTCACTGTATGGGTCCAGTAGTAACTAGAAACTCCTCCAAATTCTATCAATGGTTGTTTCTTACTGCTAATTTTTGATGATTCCATTTTTATCCTTTGCTAAACTGGTTAGGTATTTTAGTAATGAGTAGGGGAAAGCTGCACTAGGAACTCTCATGAGATGCTCTTTTACAGAAGCCCTACCCTACCATTTGAAGTTTTGTATGAGACACACACTTTCTTCCTTTCCATAAAGCATTCAGCACAGAAACAGCAACTTGAGAGTCAGGGAAACACTCCACGTAGCACTCTCACAGCCAGAGAACTCTGATAATGGTTTATGAAGTGAATAATGGGATCCAAATGATTAGTCCTCAGGACTTTTTACTTTTCTTACTCTGTCACATTGCACATTATATTTTAGACACTCTCACTAGATTAATATATTTAAAATGAAGATAAGTTCTGCATAAATCAATCTCTTTCCTAAATTTGGAAACACAGAATGACTTTGGCAGTTCACCTACAATTGAGATCAAACCACAATGAGTAAAGTCACAAGTGTTTTTTTTTTCTCTGTACAATCTTGCACACAATTTGCTGAAGGAACCACAAATATGAAAAATATTCATAAAAAGCAGAGAGAAATAAAAACACATGAAGAATCAAACCGCCTTTGGCAATAACTCTAAAAACCTATTCTAAAACACATGTTCATTCATCTCTGAGTTATCCACTTAATTGTGTAAAAATCAAACAAAAACTGGATTTTCAATAAAGTATTTTGTTTAGCCACTTGTTAATTTAGATAGGGAATTAAAGATTATAGAAGAACATCTCAGACAAATTTGCATGAAGCAATCTTGAACATAACTGCCAATGAGTCCTGATGTGTAGGGTTTAGGCTAAGGTGCTATTAAAAAAAAAAAGCCCAAGAAACAATGATTCAAACAAGATAGAAGTAAATTTTTTTTCATACAGTGATCCAGAGGTAAGTGGAAGATCCAAGACTGTCCCTTCCATGATCAGTCTCCAGAGGGTAGTCCTTGTTTGTATGCTGAACACCAGCTGCAATCTGATATCATATGGAAAAGTAGAGAAAGTACAAAGGAAAGCCTTTCTCTTAAGGAGGTGAGGTCAATTTGCTTCCATTCCAATGGTAAGGAAATCATACAGCCATATCTAGTTGTAAAGAAGAGCTACAATTCTGTAGGGAGATTTCTACTAGTAAAAAAAAGAATGGGGGAATAAACATTGGAAAACAATTAACAGCCTTTGTCACACTTGAAAAAAGCAGTTTATTAGTCATTTTTGCCTCCAAATTTGAAAAAAGTACTTAGAAAGAGGAAACTACCACACAGCTAAGTCTCAGAGAAAATGTTACACAGTATCAGATAATATTTTCATCTAGGGATGCACAGAAAATACTGTGTGTACCTATAATTTGTTACAGTTATGAACCACAGGAAATCAATGAAGTTCACCCAAGAAAGGTCAGACCTGCCAACTACACCTCCAGTTTTTCAGTGCCCTCTCTAAAGTTACCATAAATCAAGCCCATCTACCAAGCTCTGAGGAGGCAAGAGTTTTATTGAGCACTGCTCTGTGATTGCCATCTTACTCATACAGCCTGGAAGCCAGAAGACCCTTGGTCAGCATCAAGTGAGACCTGAGCATTTGCATAAATCAAGATCATTATACAAAAGCAAAGCAGGGACTCTTCTGGAGTTCAGTTAGAGAACTGAAAAACAGACCAAGAATGCAATAATCTAATTTCTCTTCCTGGTTTTATTATTCTCTAATTTTTTAAAAATTATCATTTCACTTTTTCATGAGCTGAGAGTTTCAAACTAAGATTAATGATAATAATAATTGTCTTATTCCTATATCCTGCGGGTATCCCATCCGGGGCTAAAGATAAATTCACAGGTGGCAAAGGCTGCAATCAACGGAAGTCTCACAAAGGACTCTTTTGCCCCCTGCAGCAGTGGTTTGGAAAAGAGATTGGCATCCCCAGCTATTTATTCTTTGTCCCCCTCCACTTAAACAAATCTTTGTCCTGTTCTTTTTCACTTTGGGGGACTGAGCTCTACTAATAGTACCATCCAGGCTCTCATGACCTTTGACTCCAGTTGGATTTGGCCAATAGGAGACTCCATAATGGGAAATCAAAATACAGAAGGAGAGAGGTTGAAGAATCTCTCCTGGCTGGCTCCTTCAGCCCCGCAGTGCTATGACTCTGTGTGGTAGAACTTGTCTTGTCTATGGCCACAGCTCTTGCTGGGTTCCTGTCTTCCACAACTCCAGCTTTCTCCAGGCTCTGGTAATACTGTATCATCTTGTTCCTTGTGGTCTAAGTGTAGAAATGATTTCTCATTGTTATTAGTCCATGCATATGTAATGATTCTTTATTGATACCCTTAATACTGTCCATGTTTCCAGAAACACCCTCTTTATTAATCTCCTTCAGTTAAACCATGACTGTGCCATTCCTTTTCTGTTGGGACCTGGTACAGTGATTTTACCAGAAATTATTCTAGGAAATAAACTTCCAAATGTGACTATGGGAAACTCTACAGCTAGCCCAGTCGTCCCAACCTCTATCATCACTGTCCTGGATTATCCCAGTGAGTTCCAACCAGCCTCCTGACCCTCATGCTTGCTCTTCATTTTGCCATTCATTTCATTTCATTTTTTTTTGGATGTTCTAGCTGATATCAGATGAAAGGGAGATGAGAGGCCCCTGCCACTTCCATTCACTTCTATTAGAAGAAATTATTTCCCCACCAATTGCAAGCAACCAGAGAGCACATTCCTAAAGTGAGAGTCATACGACAAAATCTCAGTGACAGATAATTATTAGACACTAACTGATGCACTTCCACACACTGCAAATTCACATGTTCATGTCCTAACTCTTACAGAAGTAATGAGGTTTAGATGAGGTCATGTGAGTGGAGTCTTAGTGATGGGATTAGTCACAAGAAGTAGGAGAGGAAGAAGGAGGGAAGAAGAAGGAAGAGGAAGGAAAGAAGGAGAAGGGGACAAGACAGTGGCCAGAGTGTTCTCCCTTTCTCTTTTTTGCTCCCTCCTCTCCCCTCCCCTATCCCTCCTCCTCTTCCTCATCCTCATCCTCTTCCTTTTTCACTCCCTCCCTCTCTCCCTACCTTCCCATATGAGATAACTGTCCACAATCCAGGAAGAGGGCCTTCACCAAGAACTAAATCTACTTGCACTGTGACCTAAGATTACTAGCCTCCAGAATTAATTGCTTACAACTGTATGAAAAAGAAGCAATTAAGTTGTCTTCTAACCAACCCAAAGGAAAATAACAGAAAATTGTTCAGAAGAGTGAACCTCTGAATAACTAATATAATAGTTTTTCAAAGACCATGTATTTGGATAATTTATCAATACCCAGTACTTACAGTACTGTGGGGTTGTGGTAACAGCAGAGAATGATTAAGAGAAATATACTGTTATGGTGACAGTAAATAACAAAATTAGTGAAAAGGAGAAAAATGTGACTACGGGATTGGACAGCTCACATATTTGAAGAGCACAAGAATTCTCTCCTCACCCAACAATGTTTACCCAAATTCTCATCAGTGATAGCAGAGGGTGGATTCTGAATTGTACTTTGGTTCATGAATTTAATTCTTTCCATGATTCCAATCACAAACCAAATTGGGCGAGAACTCAATCAAATTTCCCCATAAGGTCAACATTGAATCTAACCACTGGATTTGATTTGGTTCTCATTCAGTTTGGTTTGCAACCAGAATCATGGAAAGAATTGTTTGTGAACTAAAGTGACATGGTAGGTAGAAAGAAAGGTACAGGGAGATTGAATGGCTATACAATTTAGGCAGTACGGTGTTTCTACAAATGTATTTTTCATTATGCACTGGATACATTTCTCTGATAAGCTGTGAGTAAACCTCCAGCTCTTAGTTTTAGGGGACTCTATATTTTCCATTAGAACACTGACACTTTAAGCAACAGAGATGCTCTTTAGTTCACAGCCACAAGATACTCTAGTGCCTCAATACCCATTATTCTACCCCACACCCCACTCTACTATCAGGAGTTTCTTTACCTGCAACTTCGCCTGCAACCTTGCCTTGCCTTTGCAGTCTCTCGTGCTTATTTTCTATTATCACAGTTTAAAGTAACTTGAACATAATTGAGGCTGTAATTATTGAGGATAGTCTTTATTGAGAGACAGTTTATTCTGACATAGTCTTGCAAGGAAACGACTAAACATAGTACTTTATTTATTTATTTATTTATTTTGGCTTTTTGAGACAGAATCTCACTGTGTAGTACAGGCTAGCTGTATTGGGTGATGTGCTATGTATCCCCAAGTCCTCACATACTTTTGATGGGGCTAATTCTGGTGCTTGCTTGTGTTCCGTTTGTTGTCTAGTGCAGGGATTGGCAATGTGAGTGCTTTACCCGCCTAGGGGTGGAGCCGACATACAGTGTAAGGGAAGGTGGGTCTTCCTCTTCTGGCTCTCTCTCTCTCTCTCTCCCTCTCCCTCTCTCTCACTCTCTCTCTCTCACCAGCGTGCCTTGCGGCTTGCAGTCGCCATGAACGGCAGCCCCGCCACACCATGCCATGCTGTCTTGGAGCCAACTAAGTAAGGGTTGAAACTTCCGAGAAACTGTAAGAAATAAACCTTTCCTTCCCTAATTTTGGGCGTCAGGTATTTTGTCTTGGCAACGAGTAAAAAGTAACTAAGACACTGGCCTTGAACTCCCAGCAATTCTTCTGCCTCATCTCCCAAGCCCTGGGATTACAGATGTGTGCCACCATGCCAGGTAATTGAATGTAATGCTCTGTAGCAATATGGGAAGAAAAGCTCTAGTATTCAAGTCAGACCAACTCACTTCTGCAGGAACCTGAGGAAAAATTAAAATGGCATTTCAGATCTCATGCTTACAAATTCTAAGTCTATAACTTAAAGTACACATTTATATATTCAATTGAACAACGTAAACAATATCAGTGCTGTCATCTAAGAATCCATATTTAATATGTTGGTTGATGGTCTGCAATTGGAACTAATTAAAACCTGAATTCAGTTGTAGGGTACAAGCAATGAACCCAGTATGCCAGGGTTGAGAACAGTGATTCTCAACCCTGGCTGCACACTAGAAATACCTCCTGAGTCTCTCAAATAATGATGTTCTAGTCCCATGCACAGAGATTTTGTTGAAATTGGCCTGGGGGATGGCTAAAATATTGGTATTTTTTAAGCTCCCCACACAATTCTAATATGGAAAACCAGTTACAGAGGAAGGAAACAAAATACTCCTGCTCATAAAGATGCTGCAATGATCGGTTGTTCTCTCTTCCATAGAGGGCCCATTGGTATGACTCAGCAACATTTTCAAAAGCTTTCTGAGGACACAGAGGCAGCCATGAGTTGAAGACTACATGACACATGACACATGACACAGAGTCTGGGGACAGCGATAGCAGAGTGCCCTGCCTGTCCACAACAGAAAGACGCCTGCCACCACCCCCCGCCCAAGCCCAACTCTATAGTACCTCAGGCCAGCTGGAATGCAAATGCAAGTGTTGATGCTCACTCCCATTCGTGTGGACAATTGCCTAAGTATTAGTGGTACCATAGTGGTAGATCAGAAAGCTGAATTTATGCTGTGTGCCTTGTGTGAGTCACCCCAAACCAACATGTTAATACCTTTTTTGGCAGCCCATCCTCACATGATTTTGCAAAAGAAGTAGCTTGTCAGTCACAGGAAACAACCTACTAGCCAAGCACCTCCACATCAGAGGTCCTCAAGACATCTGATCAAACCCCACATGCAGGGTGTCAGGTACGGTGTCTAGTCATGAAAGCGCTGACCACTCAGGCTGGGGTCTAACTCACAGTTCCTGCCTCAGGCTCCTAGAGTGCCACCATGACTAGCTTTGGCCATCCATTATTATAGCTTTCTAAAAGCCACACCAGGAGTCCTTCCTAGGATGTTAATATCAATGTTTTGAGGAAGTATCCACAAATCAGTAAATGTCGGCATATCCAACTTTAGATTGCAGCACCCTTGATCATGCAGTCTCAAACTATAATCCCAGGAGCACTCCATTAGCAAGCTCATTCTTAATTCTTTGCATACAAAGACATTTTCCTCTGTTATCAAGAGCAACACATCCCCAGCTGAGTTATTCTGAGACTTTATTGGCCTGGCCAAGGAAAGGGACAGGAGCAGCTCTTGAAGGGAGTCTCTGCTGCCTTGTGGTGGCAGATTTCATCTACAGATTCCAACACCATGAGGGTAGTAGTCCTTAAGAGGACAAGGTGGGTTCCTGTGTACTTCCAAGAGGTTCAAGAAGGTGGGCTGTCCTTGTCACTTTTTAGGATTGCAGTTTTTCCCTACTAGGGTTCTTACCTTCACGTATCAGACTTGTTTGGGCTGAGCATTCAAATGTCACTGGAGGTCTGAGATTCTCATAAATAGATCTTTGTCCTACTGTCCAGTGGTAGCTGTCCTTCTGCTACACCTGATGAGGGCACAAGGATGGACATCTTTGTAATCCACTATGGAAAGCTTTCTTTTTTTCACACTTGGCAAGTAAGTGCTTAGCAACAGCTTTCAGTTGCTCTTTATCATTCTAAAGGCATGAATACAATTTATCAGTAGCAAATCAACTCCAACATCTTTCTAAGTACAGTTCTCTCAGTATTTTCCAATTGTCTACATCTGTCCCCTGTAATGTCTTTCTCTGGTTTGGATTTCATGGTCATACTGGCCTCATAAAGTGAGTTGGAAAGGATTCCCTTCTCTTGCATTTTCTTGAGGAATTTTTAAATATAATTTGTATTATTTCTTCCTTAAATATTTGGAGGAGGGCGGGAGAGGAGTGGCACAGAAAGAGAAATGAAAAGGATGAAGATACAATATGTATATATACCAATTCTCCACAATGAACATATTTATTATGTAGCAAACATATACTAATAAAAATATTTGGAGGACTTCATAAGTAAATTCATCCAGATCTGGCATTTTCTTTATTGGGAAGAATTAAAAATACAGGTTATTGAGTTATTAAATTTGGAAATATTGAGGTTATCCAATTTTTCATGAGAAAGTCTCACCACTTTGTTTCCTTCAAAAAGAATTAGTCTAACCAGGTGTGGTGACACATGCCTGTAATCCCAGCACTTGAGAGGCTGAGGGAGGAGGATCACCTAAGCTACATAGCAAGTTTGAGCCCAGCCTGCACTACAAAGTGAGACACTGTCTCAAAAAAAATTAGTCTATCTAACCCACATTATCAAATATATTGACACAAATTTGCTCCTAATACGTCTTCATTATTCTTTCAATGTCTATATAATAAAGGTGATAGTCCCTCTTTAATTCCAGATATTTGTCATTTGTGTGATCAGTTATTTTTCTTGATCAGTCTAGCATATATATATATATATATATATATATATATATATATTTCCAGATACTAGAATATGTTTCCAATGGGTTTCTCTACCTGATTTTTCAAAATTACATTGTTTTTGGAGAATGTTCTCAATTCTTAAATTTGTAGAGATTCATTTTATGACCTCAAATATAGACCGCATTGGTGAAACTTCCATATACATTTGGAAAGAATGTATATTCTGTTTTGCTTTGTTAAGCAGACTAACCTGTAGATAGCAATCAGGTGAAATTAGTCGATTGTTTTTCAGTTCATCTGTATCCATATTGATTTTCCATTTTTTTCTTCAATAAAGTTATCTAAGAACAGAAATACATTCATGGCTATATTGTTGGTTTAGTAGTGAACAACATGTGCAAAAATCATTATGAATTTAACTTAAACTGTGGCATAAGCATCTTAGGAGGATATGAAGAAAAACATTGAAAGAGGTGGTTTAAAAAAAAAAAGTTTTCCAGGTGTGGTGGCACATAACTGTAATCCCAGCACTTGGGAGTTTGAGGCCAGCCCAAGATACATAGTAAGTTCAAGGCCTGCCTGAACTAATAACAACACCCTGTCTCAAAAAAAAAAAAAAAGGAAAAATCGTAATTCCTTATTTTGATGAACCAATTTTCAAAATGCACCTTCAAAAATTAACAGATCAAAAGTAATTATTTGTGTGTAGTGTTTAGAAATATGCAAATATGACCAAAAGAAATAGCTAAAACACAATTGGAAATTGATGGAAGAAGATCTGGTAGAGGACTACTATGTTTTATTATAAGATTCTTTTAGTAATGTTCAGTTTTTTTGAACTATAAGCGTACGTTTCATTAGTAAAAATATAAAGTATAAAGTAGTTGAAAATTAAATAAGTACATCAGTGCATACTAGGGATGCACGCTTATTAAGAAAAATGCAGAGCATAGCAGGAAATGTGAGGGCGGAGAAACCAATCATAATTTCATAACTCAAAACAGTCATTGGAAGGCTTTTTGTATTTACTTCATCTTTTATGAAAATAGCATTATAACTGTTCATATACAATTTAAATCCTGCTTTTACTTAATACTATTCCAAAAGCAATTTTTCTCAACTATTTTGCTAGCTATGTAACATTCCTCTAATACCCTTTCAAAGCTCAGCAAGGAGATATGACCATCTGCATTAACTCTTAGTATATGAACAGCAAGTCATCTCTAAGAAAGAGCTGATAGAGGGAGTCTTTTTGAAAATTACATTTAGTAAAAGCTCTTTGAAAACTCAATTCAAACTAGTTCAGATAAAAGGGAAACATTGGCTTGGTGTCGTAGTTAGGGTTTGCAAGGGGATAGACTTAATACAGGACACATAATTTATAGGTTTGTTTTATAATGTTCACCTAAAACATCAAATGCAGAAGAGTGCATGAAATCTGTCCACATACTAGAGAGACCTAAAGAATCCAGATGGGGGCCTGGATCGCACAGCAATGTCCTGCACAAGTTCAGCTAATGACCTAGAGTGCATGGCAATGTCCTCCATGAGTCTGACTGGAGGCCTAGAGCCCGACAATGTCTCATGGAAGTCTGTATCAAAGATCTGCACTGGGAAGGCCCAAAGGTCAGTGGTGGAAGCTAGAAAGTCTGTGCCAGCAGGATGAAGGATCTGTGCCAGCAGGTTGAAGGATCTACAGGGGAACCAGGAAGAGACCCTCAAGGTAAGGACCAGAGCTCTCCTGGAAGAGAACCACGGCCATCCTCAGCAACAGTGAGGTTCTGAGCTCCTCTGACAATGAGAACAGCTGAGGTCATATCAGGAAAGCCAGCATGACAAGCTTCTCCAGGGGAATCAACAATACACCATCTTCCCCTCCAGTTCTCCTTTTATGTTGTTGTCAACAGTCCTCAGATGGGTCTTCCACACCCAGCACCACACTGACTCAGTTCACCTGGTTGCTCCAAGTTGACCATTAGTTAATCCACCACACTCGGCGAACAAGGTTCAGGTCATTATTAGAGCATTGGTAGTTCAGGACTCAAATAGCATCACCCAACTCTCTCCCACCCCCCACCCCCATCTGTCTCATCTTTACCCCTGCCCGTCCCTCCAGCAATGCTTGCTTTTCTGGTCAGTTCTTAGTGGCTCTTCCTCATGGTAACAAGATGATTGCACCAACTGCAGCCTTGCTTCTCTCCAGGGTTGTTCTTTCGCATTCACCTCTTCAAAGGGCTTTTACTCTGCTTGGACCCACTTGGGACATCAGTCAATATGAGAACTTGTTAATGTGGCCAGGAAATGGAATAATTTGATTGGCTAGGATAAGTCACATCCCACTGCTTCTGCTCTGCCTTTTTCTCCTCCTCCTTTTCCTGGACTCTGGCCTTGCCCATATGAACTGAGAGCAGTTAAGTGAAGATTTCCAAATAACCATCTGCAACTACTTCTGGAGAAAGAGGAATGGATTTTGAGTAATCAGACAACAAATATCTGCCACAAACTTCTTTTTCTTGGTTTGATTTGTTGTAAAAGTAAATTGAGAAAAGTATGAAAAATCAAAAGTAAACCAGCCATAATATTTTGGAATGTTTCTTTTACAGCCCACAACTCCTCTGTTCCCTTCTGTTATGCCTTGTCCTATGAGGGCAAGCCTACAAGGCATCTTGAATCCAACTACAGCACCATCCTTTTCTATGTCTGCCCAGAGCTGTAGGCGAAGATGCCAAGACTGAGCTTTTCCATGACACTTTAAATTTCTGATGATCAGTGTAGGAGGGATCTTCAGTCTCGTAACATTTCGCTTTTTCACTATGTACTGAAACTCTTTTCACATACTTTTCACTGCCCTCGCTTGTAACCTTCCTCTTTCACACTCACTTCCCACTTCACAGAGAAAGTAAAGTCAGTAGCTGGAAACCACTTCAGCTTTCCACACGAGACCTCTTTGTCCCCAAACTCACCTGTTCCTCTTTCCCCTGGATACAACAAATAACATGTGCTTCTGGCCTAAGGTCAGTTCATCCACTGATGTTCTGAATCTTATTATTCTCACATTTTCTTGAAAATCTTGCACAATCCCTTAATCTCATTCTTTCATGCTCTCACTCTCTTTCCTCTCCTCCTCTGCCATATCATTTTTCTTCCTATTTAATCATGCTCTTTAGAGTAAACCTGTACTTCAGAAAAGGATAGTCTCTCGACCACCTGTGTTGATCCATCTACCATCTTCTTTAGAGCACGAGCTTTTGTATCTGTTTTCCTGCCTGTCACTCTTCAGATAAGCCCAACTGAAATTCCAACTCTGGAAACTGCTCCTTCTTGGATCACTGTCATATCAGTGTGGCTCAATCTAAAGTTCTCATCTTACTGGGTATCTCTGCTGCTTTTATCACAGTGGACTACTCTCTTCTGCTTGATGTCTGCAACTGATGCCACTGTCCTTGGTCCCTGCATCTCTCTAGGGCCCATCTTCTCAGATGCTTTTGCTTGATCTTCCTTCTACTAAGATATTCAGTATAGGAGTAGCTCAGGGCTCAGTCATGGCCCCCACTCTCTTCTGACTCTGTGCTCTCTCTTTCTGAGTGATACCATCACATGCCATATGTCCAAATAACACACATGCTGGTGAGTCCTTTGTGGGTGACGGTGACTCCAACCCATGTTACCTCCTTACTTCTTGATATCTTTACTATTTCACAGGCTCCTTCACCTCAACTGAATTCATTTTTCTCCAACCTCTCACACTGTAATATCTGCTGCTCCTAAAGTGTCCCCTATCTTAGGGAATGGCATCTCAACTCCCACCACAGTTGCTCAACCCAGACAGCTGGGAGTTAGCCACATTTCCTTCCTCTTCCTCCTTCTGTTGAAGCAGTTGCCATGTTTTATCAGTTTTGCTTCCAAAACATCTCTCTAATATTCTCTCTCCTCAGGCCCTCTAAATCATCCTCCTGTCCCAATACCACAATGTCATTCCTAACTCAAAGCGTTGCAAAATCCCGTAATTCTTCAGACATGTGATTGCATTCAAAGTCTGTCTTAGCTACTGGTCTGGTTACTCCATGAAAGTAAAGATATGGGCTGTCTTTTTCCACTGGGCTTACAGTCCCCAGTCCACTACTTAGCATGGTTTATGCCTAATAAATCTTTCACAGAATTAGTTAAAGAATATAAAAGGTTTGTTCTGGCTCAGAATTTTAGAAGTTTCAGCCCATGACTGGCTTGGTTCTGTTGCTTTGGGGCTGTGACATCATATCATGGCAGAACCTGTGGCAGAGTGAAGTCACTCACTTCATGGCCAGGAATCAAAAGAGAGTAAGAATAAGAGGCAAGGGTTCCACTACCCCTTTGAGAGTATGTCTCCCTGACCCAAAGACCTCTCACCAGCCTCCACCTGGCAAACATGCATTTTCGCAATGGTACCACCCTGGAGAACAAAACTTTAACACATGGGCCTTTGGGTAGCACTAAAGATCCAAAGTCCAGGTAAGAGAGATGTTATCTTCTTTGAAATGAAGAGTTTCAGAAGCCAACAAAATAGCTAGAATCAAAATGTCAGGCAATAAGAAGGGTTGAAGATATGGAAAAATCAGAACCTTCTCCTAGTGGGAGTGTAAAATAGTTTCACTCCTTTAGAAAACAATCAAGCAGTTCCTCAGATGATTAAATTTAGAGTTACCCAGTATCATGGTTAAATTTAATTGTCAACTTGATTGATTTGGGGACTGCTTAGGGGATTGATAAAGCACACTTCTGGGTGTCTGATGGGGCCACAACCCTGGGATCTAAGGGTTGCACTTCTAGGCTGCCTCAGTGTCCAAAATCATTCAGGACATTTACCTTTCATGGTAACTTTGACTTTCAAGAAGAGACAGAATTCCACAGTCACATCCAGTGAATAATGTAGTCGAGGACACATCATAATGTTTCTACAAGCCTACCTTTCTGTTGGAATTTACCTCAGCAATGGCATTCTCTGTACTTTTTAAATCACTTTGTAAAGACTCCCATGAAACAGAACTTCTAAAACTGCTTCAAAAAGTAGCTAGAACAATGAAATAAATATGTTTAAATCAAAAGAAGTGTTTTGAGGAGGATTAATGGCAATGTGTCTCTAATGATTTTTTTTTAATTTAAGCATTTACTGCATATTTTGATCACCCTTTGTGTAGCTGGTCTGTAGTCCCTTCCTGGTTGGCCTTATTCCCCTGCTCTGCTTCCCATCCCCCACAAGTGGGCAGCTTCCCACTACTGTAGTTCTGCTGAGCACAAATTAAAATTTCTAAAGCCATGAGCCAGATTAAGCCTCTCCTCCTTTAAACTGAGGGTATCAGGTATTTTGTCCCAGTGATGGGAAAACTGACCAATACATATGAATGACCCAGCAATCCCACTCCTTAAGACATGTCCAAGAAAAATGAAAATATATATCTGCACAATAACTTGTACCTGACTATCTACAACACCATAGTATGTGATAGCCAAAAAATGGAGTTCATCCACATGTTCATCAACTGATACAGGAATTTTAGTGTTACATATATACTACAGAATATTATTTGGCCATAAAAAGGAATAAAGTACTAAGGCATGGTGTCACACAACTTTAATTCCAGCACTTTGGGTGGATGAGGTAGGAGGATTCAAAGTTTAGCCCAGTCTGGGCAATTTAGCAAGTTAGTGAGTATTTGTCTCAAAATAAAAATCTTTTAGAAAAGGTGTAGGAATGTAACTCAGTGTGAAAGCTCTGAGTTCAATCCCCAGTACTGTCAAAAAGAAAGAAAGAAAGAAAGAAAGAAAGAAAGAAAGAAAGAAAGAAAGAAAGAAAGAAAATAAAGTAATATTACACACAACAAGGACGAATCTTAAAAACATTCAGCTCAGTGAAGGAAGCCAGTCACAAAAGCTCACATATCATGTAACTATATTCATATGAAAGTCTATAAGAAAATAAATTAGCACTTTTTAGGAATGAGGAGTAAGGAGATGGGGCTATGGAGCTAAAGGCCCAGAATTTATTTTTGAGGTGATAAAAATATTCTAAAATTGACTAGAGTGATGTTTACATGTGGGTGCAATAAAGACCATTAGATTGTATAAGTCTCAGAGTGACTTAGAGGACATGTGAACTGTATCTCAATAAACCTGGTTTTGGGAGGGTTGTTTGTCTTGTTTTGTTTTGTTTTGTTTTGTTTTGAGTTAGCATGATGTAGCAGTCTTAGTAACGAGAAATAAAGTATAGAATGAGTCAGGCAGTTCCGAGGCAGCTCTCCTGGGTCCACCAGAGACAGAGAGGACAGCATGGTGAAGAGCAAAGGCAGGCAGGCAAGGGACGCTGCTTAAATATTGTTTACCCGCTCATTTCACAAGTGAATTCTGCCGTGCCTGCGAAAAAGCCACGTGGATTGTTAAAGTCAACAGGAAACAAAGGATAGGAGCATGTTCTTCTCCCAGACAAACAGCTGTGGTCCCTGCTTCCTGGGGGACATTACTAACTTCATCCTCTGTTTTTCTGGCATTTCTGGCTTCCCATTTTTTTGCTTTTCCTTCATTTGACAAAAACTCAAGGAAAGCCAATAACTGATGGTGCCCATGGGGAAAGTGACAAGCCCCACTGGACGATCTTTAGCTGCTATGAGACAGTTCGCTCTCCACCCATTCTGTATACTTTGGAAACACACAGCTGTGTCAGATTGGGTCTGATACAAGAAATGCTATAATCATGCTCCCTACTATAGATAATTGTGCTCCTTTACAAAAAAAAATTACTTTTCTCTCCTTTGGGGAATAAAACAAATCTGCAAAATAATGACATTTTCGAGATCTGGACCTGGCTTCTATGAACACACAGATGAGGAAAGGGCCCAGAAAATAAAGCAAAAGAATATACCTGATATCACTTTACCAGGACTTGAAACTGATTCTTTCTGTTACGAAGACTGGACTGAAATAAAAAAATTAAATTAAATTAAAAAAAGACTGGACTGAATTTGAAGATTGTATAGTATTACATACTATAAATATAAATACAGCATAAAGTATTTAGTATTACATACTATATAATTCCAACTATACAACATTTGGAAAGGCAAAACAATGAAGACAGTAAAAAGGCCGTGGTTTCCAGTGGCTGGGAGGGATGCATAGTTTAAGGTAAGCTACTTGGGTCCATGGGGGAAGGCAGCATGGTGACAGAAAAATAACACAAGTGAAAGAAGCTAGTTAGTTATTGCATTGTCCACTTATTTCACAGGTGGCAGATACATAGGTGGAGCTTGGAGGATAGTTAGGGAAGTGAAACTACCCTTTATGGCTCTATAAAGGAGAATACATGTCGTTGTGCATTTATCCAGAGCCATGGAATACACAGCAGCAAGCGTGGACCCAGTGTAAACAATGGACTTTGGGCAATAATCATGAGTCAGTGTAGATTCATCGGTTGTAACCAATGTATCACTCTGGTGGGGACATTAATAATGGAGGAGCTTATAAATGTCTATGGGGTATTCAGGAAATCATTACACCTTCTGTTCGTATTTCCTATAAACTAAAACTGTGAAAAATAAAGTATATTTTTAAAAATCAAAAAACAGACTGGACTAGTAGCTGCTATATTACAATGACATTAATGGTTTAATCCTCCCATTTCTGCTCTGCCTTGTGTTTGTGAATCATCTATTTATAAGTATTTAATGAACTTAGTGTTGAGTCATCACTCAGTAACGTCTGTTGGTAGCAGTTTCCATCCATGCTGGTCAAACAGAGCGTCGCCCTGCTGTGCAAGGATGGAGTAGCTTGAAAGTAAGTCTAGTTATCTGCTTCACCTTTTAAAGACTTTAATATCGACCAGCTCCAAACTGGATAGTCCAAATAATCACTCACTCCCTTCACCTTGAAAAGCATGCTTAATTAAAATGAAATGAAATCCATATGTTTCTGGTTCCATTACATTTAAATCATCAACAATATGTTATTTTGCAATAGCTACTAGATGGCCAAATGTTTCTGTCGACTTTTTTTTTTCTTATGAGGACAGAAAGCTACATTTGAACAAGAATAATCACAAGAAATTCTAAGTTCACAATTTGAAAACTCAAAAGCATAAGGTTTGAACTGCAAATTTGCCCACTCCTTAGTCTAGAAAGGCTCTGAAGAGCAATAATAACAAGAAACTGGCAAGTATTAATACAGGAACATCTGGGAAAGGGAGCTGGAGGAGAAATGAGAGGACAGAGCAATGACCTATGTGAACATCCTCAGGAGCCAAGCCAGGGCAGGGTTCCCGATGACTCCATGAGACACGGTGTCCTTGGAGCCCTGGCGTTCTTGTTATGGGGTCGGCAATGGCAGTTGCAGCCAGAAGAATGCACCCGGCAGTGCAAGGAAATTCCAGGTCAGAAACAGAGCTCAGACTTAGTTCCATTTTTACATAAAACTGAAAAATCTGTAGCTGGGCACCGAGGCATCTATTTGTTCAAATGTCACATGTGAAGATTTCCCCTTCTGCTAGGCTGTGGCAGAATCCCAGTCTGGGATACTGCAGAAGAGTATAAAAAGTTAATTTTTCGTAATCAAAGGATTAAACAATAATGTTATAGGTGATTTTATTTATATATTATAGCACCTCATTTTATATTTATTTTAGTCTTGGTATAGAAAGGATGAAGAACTGTCTCAGTTACGATCAAGACCACAAAATGGAAACAAAATTTGATTGGAAAAGAGAAATTCTGGTGGAAATCACCAGCTTGTAACAGCCTCAGCTGAGAAGCGCCACGTATGATGTCTGTCCAGTCTCTTGGCTGGGGCATGCTGCATCTTTGCTGGCAGGAGATCCTGTGGGGGAGGTAGGGAAGTTCATGCACAGCTGGTAAGTCTTTGTTCTTGCTATGAGTGTCTACTTTAGTGTGCCTGTACATTAGCTTCCCTTGGGTTTCTTGCATCTAATTTCTAATTAATTGACTGACTGAAGTCTCTTTTTCTCTCAAGTTCTAATTCTACAAAACAAGTCGACCACTAGGGGAAGACATAAAAGGAATTCCCAGTACTGGAAGTATACCATATCAGTCTTGAGCTGCAGTGTGGAGCAAACAGAGCTTTTTATCAGTGCCCTGCATCATTTACACCTTCTCTGGGTAAGATAACATGGAAACTGAGAGGAGATATTTTGATATTTCCAAAAGATACTTAATTTCCAATCACCGGTCTCATTTTCCTTTACAGAATAATATATTCTTTCCACTGGGAGGAAAGACTGGCAAAGAAGATTCAGGCATAACTTAGTGGAAGGAAGTGTGAATTCCCAAGGTGGGTGTGTAGCAGTGTATGTACATATGCATGTCCTACATATTCTGTGTCTTTCATAGGTTGGCTGCAGTGCTGCACAGAGCAGCCTCCTGTGATGTCACCCTAAGCTATTCAATGTTTAGAGTAAACAAAAGTAGAGAGCATAAGAAAAACTTACTGTCACTGCCTGTCACCACAAGATCTATCACTACATTCTCTCCTACTCGTCAAGCTACTGTAATGCTAAATGGGGCCATCCTAAAAAAAGGGGAATGAAAAGGAGGATAATGGGGCTCTGTGTTTCCCACCTAATCAGATAAACATGAAAGCCAGAGGCAGAGGTAAGTAACTGAGAAGGAAGAATGAGGGCTCAGGAACTCTCTGAATGGAAAATGCTGAACCTGAAGGCACTTATAAGCCCTGGCCATTGAATATGTTCAACCTTTGAATATAAATGGTGAAACATGGATAGTAATGCTCCAAAGAATAGCAGAAATTCCAGTATTTTCTTGCCAGGAGTTCTCTGGTCACAGACATCTTTTCAGTGTTTTTTGTCAATGTGAATCAGACATTTATTGCTGTCACCAACTCCACTCCTCCTGAAATGGATTATGAAATATGTTCCTTCAGGCTAGTAAGGGCCAAGGGTGGGGTGTATAAATGGTACATTCTTGAATGGCCCAACTTATCCAGCTTATTGAAACAGGCATAGATACTGAGCATGCAGTGTTTTAAGGTGATGATTACAGGGTGGGTTTTCTGGAAGCACACACTGGGATGGAGTTCAGCATGCGAAATGCTTAGTAACAGCTGGGTGTGGTGGTACACACCTGCAACCCCAGCACTCTGGAAGGCTGAGATAGAGTTGCCAATTCGAACTCAGCCTGGACAGTTTAGCCACTTGAGACCCTGCATCCAAAGTTAAAAAGAAAAAGAAAGAAAAGAAGAGAAAAGAAAAGAAAAGGAAAAGGCTGAGGATGTAGCTTAGGGTTAAGGCCCTGGGTTCAAGTGTGCACCCCATAACCACACAAAAAAAGAGGCTTGTTTGGGCTCACTATTCATGACAGAAAGTGGTAGGAAGCAGAGTTGGACAGAGAGAAAAGTCAATATAAATTCACCCAGTAAGGAACTCTGAAATAAATACTGCCCTTTAGCATGGTCAAAAAACAAAGTCTGGGGCTATTTCTGAAATAAATGCTCAGACCTTATTCAGTCACTACATACCTATGTGACCTTTAAGAAAAGTGACTTCTTACAGCAGAGGTAGATTTCATGGGTGACCCCTGAAGACTGGCACTGACTGCACTTTCTACCACTGGTCAATGAGTCCTTCCCGAAAGAGAGATTTTCATTCACTTTCTCTCTCTCTCTCTCTCTCTGGTAATTTTTTATTTTAAAAAGAATAAAACCAAGCAAAATAAAACAGAATAAAGCCAATCAAAACAAAACAGTGTAAGTGATACAGGACTTCAAAACAAGATAATAGGAAAGCAACAATGGTTACCACAATGCTTCTTGCTGTCTTCAAAACAGCTGCCCATACCATCAGACACAGGAAACTCAAACAAAGCAGAAACAGAATAGAACCAATTAAAACAAAACAATGAGTGCAATACAGGGCTTCAAAACAAAATAATAGGAGTCTGTGGCATTCACGGACTGTGGCGGGAGAGAACCAGGGGCCTCACCAGGAGGTGATCCCCACCTGGAAACCAGCGCCATGTGCCAGCTGCTGCAGGAGTTGGGACAGCCACACCCAAGCCTATCTCTGTGAGTCTGCACCATTCGTGGACTGAGGGAGGTGGGGAGAGATCCAGGCCTCACCAGGAAGTGATCCCAGCCAGTAAACCATATCATTTTCATTGTTTTGTTGGTTTGGGTTTTATTCTCTTTTGTTTTGTTTGATTATGTTAAATCTGATGACATGAGCATCTATTTGAAAGATAATAGAACCAATTAAAACAAAACAATGAGTGCAATACAGGGCTTCAAAACAAAATAATAGGAGTCTGTGGCATTCACAGACTGTGGCGGGAGAGAACCAGGGGCCTCACCAGGAGGTGATCCCCACCTGGAAACCAGCGCCATGTGCCAGCTGCTGCAGGAGTTGGGACAGCCACACCCAAGCCTATCTCTGTGAGTCTGCACCATTTGTGGACTGTGGGAGGTGGGGAGAGATCCAGGCCTCACCAGGAAGTGATCCCAGTCAGTAAACCATATCATTTTCATTGTTTTGTTGGTTTGGGTTTTATTCTCTTTTGTTTTGTTTGATTATGTTAAATCTGATGACATGAGCATCTATTTGAAAGATAACAAGTCATATTATGGCAGCCATTCTGAATTTACTATTGGCTTGTTTTGAAGTCTTTTATTGCATTCACTGTTTTGGTTTTATTGTTTCTATTCTATTCTGTTCTGTTCAACTTTTACTATGTCCAAAAGTATCTGCAACTATTTTGAAAACAACAAAAGGCATTATGATAGCTATTGTTGGTTTCATAAGGTTTTGAAGTCCTGCATTATTTATGCTGGTTTATTTTTTATTGGTTTTATTCTGTTTTTTGGTTTTCATCCTCTTTAAAATAAAATTAAAAAAAAAAGATAATAGTAAATTCAAAATGGCTACCATAACATATCTTGTTATCTTTGAAATAGCTACTCACGCCATCAGGTATAATAAAATAAAACAAAACAAAACAGAATAAAACCCAACCCAACAAAACAATGAGAATAATACAAGATTTCAAAACAACAAGGAATTAATAATGGCCATCACTTTCAGAAGGAGATCCCCCATAGATGCTGCATTGCATATTGTTATCCTCTGAATGCTCAGACTACCAGCTTTTGGCCTGCAAAGTTAGTGAAACACTAAACACTAGAAATAATAAATCACGTTTTGCCTCATTACCTATCTTCACAGTCTGTGTTTCCTCAGATTGGCCAGTTGCTTACAGTGAGGGGCGGGGGGACCTTGGCTCTTCTTGTCTCCCAGCCCACACACTGGAAGGAGCTGCCATCTGGTTCTCCCCACAGCAGCCTGTGCATGGCACCAACTTGCAGGGAGGGCTTGGTTTCATTTTGGCTTCTTGTTCTCCTCCCCCACAGTCCATGAATGGCACCACTGATGTGTAAGGGCTGGTGTCTTGCTCTCCCCTCAATGGCCCATGCATGGTGCCAACTTTCAGGGAGGGCTTGGCTTCTTTTTGGCTTCTTGTTCTCCTCCCCTACAGTCTGCAAGTGGTGCTGACTCAAGATTTCCATTCTCAGTAGCATATAAGATCTGTCTCTACCTCATCGGTCAGTTGGTCCAAACCCAGAGGGAAAGGGAAAGAGATGAGAAAAATAAAAAATATGAATAAAACAGGGAATGAAGAAGGCAAATCTACCTGCAGTATGAGGTCAAGTCCTACTCTGCTTTGGGCCAGAGAAGACACTGGAATCAGAAGCAAATTTGTAGCAGACATATACTACATAAGACTTTCACAGGTGAGGTAGAGAACCTGGATTTCATTCAGCAAGGAGGGCAACTGTGTTTAGTGCTGAGATTGAGACATGAAAAATTGGTCTCAAGAGCTATAGCCAGCTGAACAGATATCTCACAGATGGGCTCCCCTATCACATGGATTCTATTCTCCGTTGATCAGTTAGGATTCACTAGAGGAAGAGATTTAATATAATATATACAAAGGGCTTACCAAGTAGGCTTATGATGCCCCCCTGCCAAGTCACATGTGGAAGAATGCAAAAGGGCTCTGTACATGCTGGAGAGCTGGACGATACAGTCAAAACTTGAAGACCTGTAGCTCACTGCAGAGTCCTGTGTGAGTCCCTATCAGGAAGTTGAACAGTCAGCACTAGAAGCCTGGACACAGATTACAAAAGTGATGTTTAAGATTGGAGTTCCTCCAAAGAAGCAGAAGTGAGACTGTCTTCTTTCCCCTTTTATTCCATCCAAACTACAAGCTTATTTGTTGGTACCACTCACACCCAGGGTGGGTCTTCCATGTTCAGTAAGTCAAACATACAGGCATGCTCAGAACTATGTTATGCCAATAAGAGAGATATTTCTTATTCCAGTTGACACCACAGTTCACTTTCACACCTGTGGAAACAGCATTGATGGCCAGTGAAACTCCATGATCATGCCCATTGATTCAGTGTTGATCGATGCTCATACCATCTAATCCTCTACCCTGGGGTTTCTAGTGAAAACACTCAAGACCAGGGGGTATCAGAGTAGAAAGGTGATTATGACAGGACACTAGCAATAAGGCCCATGCATACTCCATTCTGTTGTTTTAATATCAAAAATGAAAATAGCTCACATTGTCTACTAATAAAGTATTAGTTAACAGATTAGTCATACAGCTATATAATGCAATATATTTAACCATTTAAATGATGGCAGAAAGCTATATTTATTTGTGTGGAGGATACCCTAACCCCCACTACAATGACTGGCTCCAAAATGTCCAGGAACCTGACGGGTCTCACCTCTTGTTCATGTCTCAGACCTCAGCTTGGTCCCCAACTTCCTCAATGTTCATGAGGTATGAAACCACTGGGTACCACCTATGATCCCTTGTCCAACAGCAACCAGAACATAACTTGTTCTCCCTTCTTTTAAAGAGACTGAGCAGTCAGTGGGGGCCAACACAGACCTGTCATGTAGACTCCCCACCATCTCACTCTTTCTCCAGGATTTCACTCTGTTATAAAGTACCAGCACATAAGCTCCTGCTTTGGCTGGGGTCTTTGGAGAATTCAGACTAAGATAGTTTGTCTTTTAGGTTAGGACAAAATGCCTTGGGACTAAAATTTCCCATGCAGGAATTTTACAAATGTTATGACTGGTTCAGGACTTTAAGACTTTCGCTGTGTGAAAACTGCCCATCCCAATCCCCCATCCATGAAGGGAAAAGTTTAGATTCTCATCTTACTTTTTCATACTTTCGCTTATAATTAAAGATTTAAGGCATGTAAATTTACCCTTATGCCTTGCCTTTCACTTGAACCAGGAAACTAAAGATAGAGTGAAGTACTTAGTCCAATTTTCCCCCAACTCAGAATGCTGTAACTATTAAGTGCATTTGTATTATTTCTTTTATGGAGGCAAACTAAGAAGATAGAGTGTGAGAAACTTTTTCATGTCCTTGAACTTCATCTGGGATCTAGTGTTTGATACAGCACATTGCTTTCATTGTTCAGTCAAACATCTGCCTCCAAACACCTACTACAGCACTTTCAGATGTGGCTTTAAGGGGAATTCTTTGGGGCCATAGTGGAACTTAGCCAAAGGAAAACTGAGATCTATTATACTAAGTGGGACACAAGCAGATTATTACCAGGCCAGTGTGATGCACCAATGGAGACTCCCCTGACAGAGCCTATTTTCAAATGTCACTCATAGCACAGCAATTGCTTTGCACCTTAACATCTTATGTAGCTGAATCACTCGCTGGAGATTGTGCACTGTATTTTCCTCCCTCTTTAAGACACTGAAAGCATTTTCACATGAAGATAGAATTGCTGGGGTACCAATCTGTGGGGCAAGGGTGGGTCCCATATTTGCAAAGAAAAGAGAAAGATGTGTCCTAGAGTGTCTGTGGTTGTTATACTACCTGAACCTCATTGGATACCGTGAGAGCTTGGGGGCATTTGGGGCTTGTTTAGAACCTGTGGCTACCTTCAACTTGGAAGCAAGGAGCCCATATATCAGGGTTGCTGAAAGCTATGGGAAACTTAAACTCTGCAGCTTCCTATTTCATCTCTACCCCATCCCCTCCAATTAGAAAGCCAGAAGCCTCACTAAAAAATTCAGTATGAGGCTCAGAGACATTACTAAGTGGTCAAGAAAGTTTGTCAAAATATCAGGTTGTAATTGTGCCCAGGCATAGGCCCAAGACAGTTGTGCAGATGTTTCCATTCCAAAGCCTCCTTCACCATGTGCTTTTGTCATTGACTTTTTGGGTGGGGAGAAACACTTTTCAGGTTCTTGGCATCCTGAACAAAGAATTGGACAAGACATGAAAAAGATAATGAAGATTTACATTTATTGAAAATCGAAAGGAATTACTCTCTGTGGGGAGTGACTCATGAGAAACCCTCACAGCAGCCACGAGGCTAACAATGGGGCTCTTTTGGATCTCCCCTTCCCAGATTGCTTCTTTTGAGTGCAAACAAGGCAGGATAGTCGGCCCAGCAGGAACTCACTTGGCCTAACATCAGATCCAAAGTGTCCTATCACCATAGACCTACTTGGTTTCACACCAGATGTAAATGAAGAATTGAAGATAGCACTTTTGATTGGTCCCTCCTACAGCATTTGGGAAGAGAAGTCATCCTGGATCTTGCATTTTATGCAGGTGTCCTGAGTCCCCATGACCAACTGGCCATGCCTGCTCGCTCGTCTGGTTTGCCCTGCCTTAACCTCCTACCCCATTTCCCCCTGAAAGACATAATCTCCATAATTCTTTATGGGATGCTGAGGGAGTGCAGGTCTATCTTCATACAGCTACTTCCAGCTGAAAGAGTCTGGAGGTACCAAGGATTACGTGCTTTCCAACTATCTTGAGATATTGAGGCTCACTGACAGGGCTGGAACAAGCCTCTCAGAAGACAATGAGAAAAAGTTAGTGCTATATGTCAAGCATTTATTGAGCTGTCTGTTCAGTGGGGGAAAGCTCAGTGAATTTGTCAGGAGAGTAATGGGCTGTAGTCTGGATCATCACCTGAAGCCTCACATGGATAAACTTTACTATTAGGTTGAGGATGTAGAGTCCATATACAAGAAGGAACAGATCAGATTATTTCCTGGTCTATCAAAAGGTGGACTATGACAGATTCAGCAATGAGAGATAATATTTTTCTGTGCTAGTATTTGGAAGAACTGTTTCAAGGAGTTTTATTTCCATGCTTCATATAGAGAAAACAAAATGATGAAGAGGAATAGTAAACTACCAAGAGACTGAGAGTGAGGACCCTCATAAGATTACTCACATTATGAATCCAGTTAAAAGGAGCCCTCTCTTCCCCTCAAAAAAACAAAGGAATCCCAATTTGGTGCCCTTTTATTTTTATTTATTTTTTTTAATTTAAGAGAGAAAAAGACTCATATAAGACAAAAAGCAAAAGAGACAAACAAATGACTAGAGTAAATGCACAACAGTAACGTTATAGGTTTACAAAACAGGATGATAGAAACTTGACAATGGTTGCATTATTGTGTATCATTATCTTCAAAATGGTTGTTTACCTTAACAGATATAGACATGTAAAATTGATCTAATCATATGAGTATTAACTGTTCTTTCTCAATAACTAATACATTCAGCAGTATGCTTGTTTTAGTCATCTTACATATACATATATACAGATTTATATCTTTTCCTTTTCCCTTCCCTCTTTCCCTCTCTTCCCTTCCCAATTACTTTTGCTCTTTGAGCTATTTTTACCCTTACATAGTATTTATTATAGATTTTGGATCATATATACTTTTTCAGTTTCTTACACTAGGGAGACAATACGGTATTTACACATGTGGGTTTGATTTATCTCACTTATGAGTATGGTCTCAAGTTGTGTCCACTTATAAAAGTCTCAATGCAATCTTTCTTAATAGCTGAGTAGTACTCCATTATATAAAACTACCACATCTTTTTTATCCATTCTTTGATTGATGGGCACTTGGGTTGTTTCCAAGTTGATGCCCTTTTAAACTGCAGTGAGTCAGGGGACATTAGTGACTCTGCACATCTCTACCTGGAGCAGTACTGGAATCTTGTTTTTTGAAGAAAAGCCTCAGGAGCACTGAAAAGGGACCCTCAAATTTTGGTTTTAATTGATGTACAGGAATCCTTTCTTTCTAGATTTTTGTAAGTACTTGATCTCCAGAGCAGACACTAGGTGATCTCCCTGAGCAGGGCCTGCAAGTTTTTCTTTGTGCCCATATAGTTAAATAGCTTGGTGTAGCTGGTCCAGGTTAATAACCTATTGTAAGAGTCTTATGATCTCTGGATCCACTACCATACCAGCAGATAGAAAAGTCCTCCCATACAACATCTCAAATGAACTCTTAATTAGTCCAGTTTAGGAGATGTTTTGAATCCTCATGAGAGCTATTGGCAATAATTGGAGCCAAGTTGCAGAAGTTTCCTGGCAAAGTGTTGCCAGAATTTCTTTTAAGATCTGATTGGCTCTTTCAACCTTTCTGAAGGACTGAGCTCTCTATGCAGAATGAATTCCTAAAGCCTTTACTACCTCCTGAGTTACTTGAGATGTAAAAGAAGGCCCATTGTCACTCTGATTTCTTCGAAGAGCACTTTGACTACCCCTACTTTTCTGAATGGGTAGGAAGACTCAATCTAACCTGTAAAGTTGTCAATTAGGACCAATACTTCTTTAAATCCCTCTCATGGAGTTGTGCGAGTAAAGTCTAACTGCCAGTCTTCTCCAGGTTATGGCCCTCTCCTCTATACAGGTTTTAACAAAGGAGGTGATCTGAGTGCACCAGAGTTAGGGACAGAGTGGGTGACTTTGCAGATCCATCATAAGATGGCCACTAATCTTGGTCCTGTGAAAATCTGAATGATCATTTCCCATGTATCATCTCTTTCCATATAAAAAAAAATCACAAATGGTTTTCATAGCTTTCCTCTTTGTCCCTTGAGAAAGGCCCAGGTTATTTCTCATATACCAACAAAGCTCTCTTATAATTTCCCCTTAGTCTAAGTTTCATTTATTTTCCTTGGAGGTATAGATTACATTGGTTTTAATGGTTCCTTAGAAACTGGGAATAGGATAGGGAATTGAGAGGTTGTGAGGCTGTGCTTTTGGCCTCTCCTTCAACCTTTTGATTTCCAAAGGAGACTATAGACATGTCTCTTTGGTGTCCCTTGCAATGAACAACAGTAACCTGCCTCGGAAGATAGGCTGCCTCCAGGAGTTTGTTGCTTCTATTTTATACATGATTGTTTATAACAAGTCACTTTCTTTTTAGATGTCTGCATGAGCACGTAGCACCAGAAAGGTATTTTTGGAATCTGTGTAAGTATTTAACCTCTTATCTTTTCCTAATACCCGTGCCTGTGCTCTGCTTTTTGAGCAGAGGTCCCTGGGAGAATGCGTTTGGCCTCACTGATCTGTTGTAAGCTGACAATTGCATAACTGGCCTTTCAACATCTTTCTTGAACAAAGCTACTTCAATTAATGACTCATCCCTCCTCAGGGTCTTGGAGCGGCAGGTCACTGGTGTCCTGCTTGCTTACAAAGGTCTGTGAAATCACCTGTTCACAAGAGTGATTAATTTCTGAGCCTGTAGGCATAAATGAGGCATGATTAAGAGTAATGCAAGTCTTTATAGTAATGTCAGAACTCTAAAGGCATGGCTTAGCACTTGGTAAGCTGTTCCCCTGTCAACCACAAGTAATCTTTTGTCTCAAGAATAACCCTAAACTGATGAGAAGTCAGAATTTGTCCAAAGTTAGTTTCACAGTTTCTTAAGTTATCATAGCTGCAGCTGCCATTACCATCAGGCAGGATACCATCCAGAAGCCATTCTTTCTAAATTTTTTGAATCATGTTACCTAGTTTTTGAGTCAAGACATCCAAAGCAATTCCTCTCTTTTCTGGTAATGTAGATGAAGAGGAGTCTTCTTAAGTCAGGTATTCCTAGTGCTGGACACTGAGTGAGGGCATGTATTGTATTTTAAAAGGCATTTGTCAGTTACCTTTGTCTATTCTAAGTGCACATATTCAGGACACTTGATAGCCTAATTTAAAAGCTTTGACATTTATCCAAATTAGTTATCTAAATTCAATAGAAACTGGCCTTTCACAGGAAGGAATGAAGGCATTGTTTGTTAGCAGGAGGCCCAAAATCACAGATAGCATGTATCCAGTCCCTAGACATCTGTTGCTCCTCAGGTGAAAGAATATATAAGTATTTGACTCTCTAAAGGAATATCAGCCTTTTTCTTTGAGACCGTATATCCCTTTGTAAGGACATATTAGAGGGACATAGGCAAAAACCCAGGACAAGGTCTAGATGACTGACAATGATACAATCATTGTATACTCATCTGTGGCTGACATGATCACATGCTTAGCTATGGCTGATGATTTCAAAAACATCACACACTTATATGTGTACCATGTACTAAAGAAAAGGTACCCTGCTATATCCTTATAAAAATGTTACTTAAGCTTTAAAAATGCCCAATTAACCTTGTCCCCTTCCCAGAAACAAGTGGAAACTCTGATGGTATCAATTGGCAAAATAATTATTTTTAGAAAACCAGTTTACTCCTATAAGTAAGGACAAGACAAGAAACTGTACTGGGAAGCTCATTTTGGGCTTCTCCCTGCCATACAGCTTGTTTGCTATATGTGCCAGTTCTCCCCTGCTTTTGCACTATTATCAGTGAAACTTCTGCTTTGCTATACTTTCATTTTCTAAGATCCTCATTCCACACCAGAGAGATGTTCAGTTCTGTGTCAGCCTCACTTCAGCCCGTGCATTCCTCCTGGGATAGAGAGATGAAGCAGGGAAGCAAAGGGTCTCTTCATGTGAGAACCCCAGGTCTCCAGACCTCTACCTGACACAACATCTTCTTAGGTAGAAAATTGAAAGTTTGGACTATTTAATGGTTGGATAGCTCTCAAATTGTCCTGCAAATTAGAATATCATCTATCTACTGTAGGATGGTCCTCTGTTTAAACTTTAAGTTTCTTAAATCCTTTCCTAATGCCAAAGCAAAAAGGTGGCTATCGCTAAAGCACTGTGAGAGAACTGTCGAAGTGTATTGTTATCTTTCCTTTGAAATGGAATTTTATCATTCAAAAACAGACAGAAACTGGGAATCTGGATGGAGGGGAATAGAAAAGAAAGCATTTTTGAGGTCTGACACTCACAACCAATTTGTGTTTCCTGGAGTTTGGGAGAAGATTGTATACAGATCTGCCACTAGAGGGTGGATTGATATTACTGCCTCATTAATGAGGCAGAGACCTTGTGTCATCTGATATTCTCTTGAAGGTTTTACCACAGGGACAATGGGAATATTGCAAGGGGACCAGGAAGGCTGCAGAAAGCCATATTTGAGAAACCCATCTATGCCACTTTGGAGGCTTTTATGGGCCTCTTCTTTGATTGGATATTGCTTTTGGTTGGGAAAATATCTGGGATCTTTTAATTTTATAAATATTGGTATTGCTAAATTTGCTCTTCCTGGCATTCCATTGTACCATAAACAGGATCCACCTGTTGGCTAAGTAGGACAGGGAGGTTCCAACAGGCAAAATTCACTTTGGCCTTTCCTGGAATTGGAGAACTGTCCCCAATTTTGTTAATAAATCTCCTCCTAGTAAGGGAGTAGGACATTGTGAGACAATTAAACCTCATAATTGAACACCTGAACCTTGAATTGACATGGTAAAGCAAGAGTAAAGAAGCTCTGACTAGGGATTTCCTCAACCCCATTTATGGCTACAGACCTAGAGAAGAGTTTTCCCTATAAAGAAGATTAAACAGGGTAACCAATATTTCTGTCTATAAGGAATTGAAATTACTTACCCATGATGTCCACATTCATACAGGGCTTCTCACAGGACATGGAGATGTCCATGGACAAGGATATTGCAGTTTGCCCTGGGCCCCTTAATTTTTTGTCAGAGTGTTAAGTGTAGGTTTTGGTTGGCCTATCCCTTCTCTGACAGCAGGGACTGTCAATCCTCCAGTGCCATCAGTCAGGCACATTGGCAGCCTGACACATGGGGTAGGGCCTGGGCAGTGTCCAGGTTCCTTGTATTTAAAGCAGGAACTCTTTCCTTGATTGGTCCTGGGTATTCCCTTATATGACTTGGGTGTGCTTAAAGCATTGGCAATTGCAACAGACATAATTTCAGCCTGCATTTCTGTTCTGTTGGTTTGGTTTTTGTTGGTTGGTTGGGATAGTTGTTATTGTTGTTCTCCTTTTTAATCATCCTCCAGATTCTGATGGCTAAACATAGAAAAGCTTGTGTCAAGTAATTCAGTCAGAGGGGCCTGGGACCCCTCTGAAGTTTTTGTAATTTGTGATAGATACCCGGGACTGACTGACTAATGAAATGTTGTCATTTTAGCACCTGTCCCTCCTTGGAAGGTGGCTCTGTGTTTGTATATTTACAGAAAGCTTCTACTAATCAGCTACAAGAGACAGCTGAATTTTCCTCTTTGCCCTGTGTAATCTTTTCATAATTAACAGGTTTTTGATGTATATTTTTAGTGCCATGGCAAGAGAATTATCATTTTGGACCTCATGTTTGGTCCATTTGTAATACTTTAGTGCCAGTTTGCTTCTGTCAGAGGGACAGTAACAACTCCAAGGTGATTCTTTATTCTTTCTATAGCATATTGTTTATCTGCAAATCTAGACTCTGCTAGATTTCTTTGTTTTTCACCTGGAGTACAGCAGGTTGCCAAGAAAAATTGAACATCTTAACATGGGGAGTCAAAAGTAAGAGTTAAAGTTTAAGACCTGTCTTCAAACCTATTAGGATCTTCTGAAAACTGTCCTATTTTTTGCATTGTTGGATATCTGCCTGAAAAAGGAAACTGAATTCAAATACTCCCTCATATTCCTAGGGCCTCTCTTAGAGACAGGATATACTGTGAGTTGGAAGAGTGCCGCGGTCCAGCCGGGCTAGGTCCACAGAGTCCCTGAAGGTGGGCTGAGCATCGGCGTGTGGAGAACAGACACACAAACAGCTCAGAGACTGCTTGAATCTGCTTCATTTATTGCTTCTCTCTACTACTACTGTTACTAATACAATTACCCACTTGCAAACTCTAACAGAATAATTTGTACATTTTTTCTTGCAAGGGTTGAAAGTTTAGATAACAAGAAATGAGATCAACAGGTGTTTTTATGGTTACATGGTTTTTATGGTTACATGATTTATCAGCATACATAGTTTGTCAGCATAGGCAGAAAGTTTATACTTAGTTAAAGACCTTGAAGTGTGTTTTGGCTACTAGTAGATTACTGATTGGTTTTTACTTAGTTGAATCAAGTTTATTTACCTATGGGGGAAAATCTTAACAGTTGCTTTAAAATATCAATCTTGACTTAGGGAGGTCTAATGTACTATAAGGGGTTGAATTGTTTTAAATGTTCCATTGTGGTAGCCTAGCTAAAAGCCTGTAAAACACAGGACCATATTTAGCTATGATTTAGCCCCCCATCCTCCTGTAGTGTTCTCACGGTGGCAAGGATGTGTTTTTTACCTTGTCTCTCTTAAAAGATAAAACATAGTAGCATGTTGGCCTCTCTGCATGGAGGTTCCCAGGCAGCCCCAGCCAGCTGGTTATTATTATTATCATTAAAGGCTCTCAAACTTCTGCTCTGGCCTTGGCCTCATCGGTCTGAGTTAGTATCAGACCACTACACCATTAATTGCAGAAAAACATTTTATTAACTATCCTTTTGTTCTTAGGGAGTCTGTACTTTGTTTACTGATTTTATGCATGGGCAAGAAAGAAGAGAAATTTTTTGAACTGGATCAGAGCACAAGTTAACATAGTAGTTCCCAAGAAACATTAACCCATTCCCACAAAGCCAATTTTTATGCTGCAGCCTTTTCTTAGAAAATGTCCTCCTTCCATGTTTGGACTTTGTCAACAGAACATGAGTCTTTCTTTCCTTCCATGTTTGGACTTTGTCAGCAGAACATGGCTAGAAAAGGACGCGGCAGAAGAGTAAGAAACTCCATTGTGAGAATCTCCTGAGGGTCTACAAGCTGTCTGAGGAACATGAGAAGGGTGCTGGGGAATACTGGTTCTCTCTGGGAAACTGGCCTCTTATGGAGTTTCTAAGTCACCTGAAGAAGATGGGACCAATTTACTGACCTAAGGATTAAAAAGAAGGGGTTGAGGAGACCCCTAGTGAAGTTGTTTTCATGAAACCAGAGGGGGAGACCCATATCCTCCTGAGATAAATAGGGGTCTGAGGATGGAATCATCAATGCTACTGGTTCACCCTTTGGTGCCCTCTCTAAGCATCATATTTCTTTGTACTTTGTAGAGGGAGTGTTTCTGAAAACCCTAAACATAAGGGATTTCAGACCACTTTTACACAAAAGATCTAACTGGGGAATAGTACTGTAATTTAGACTGCCATTCTTCACCCATCTCTCACCATCTCCTAGCTCATACTGGCCTCACAGAGTATTGCAATAGATGATGATTTGTTTTTCTCTCAGATTGTCAGGGCCCAATTGTTTCTAATCTTTAATGATACAGCCTAACAAGTAGGTCAATAGGATCTGCAGGGTTTTTTCCATTACACATCATGGGCCTGTGAAGAGAAAGAGAGGGCCAAATTATTGACAGCTATTTCTCCCAAAAAGAATGAGAAAGATAAATAAAGTTTGGAAAGAACAAAAATGTAGTAGCAAAAGAGACATATTAAATTTTATATTGCACACACATAGAATCTTTATGGTCCATAAAAAAATTTCTTACACCCAGAGTGTGGCACTCCCCAAACACACACACACACACACACACACACACAGTGGGACACACTAGAAACTGTTCTTGGAGCCACGAACAATCTTTCTGGGTTTCCAGTGTGATAGAAGGGACAACGGAATTGGGGCTTTCTTGCAGGAGAAAGGAGGAAAGAAACAGTGGGCTCCTACTTTCTTTGAGTCCATGCATTTTACCAGATCCCAAGGGCAATGTCAGTTATCACCTAAATGACCCCTTGAATACGCATGCCTTATGACATGCTTCCTGCCAGCCATAAAAGGGCAACCACAGCATCAGGAGGCCCAAGCTTATGTCCAAGTTTTGAGGAGGGAAGGAGGGAGAACTATAGACAGAAACTTTGCCCAAAGGGTCTTACCTCTTTCACCAAGAAAATGTTACTAGCTGTTTGGGCTCCTGAGGAAAAACTTTCCAGGTTCTTGGTGTCTCAAACAATTAACTGGACAAGACACATAGGAAAAGTGGTGATTTACATTTACATTTATTTACATTTATTGAAGGTGGAAAAGAACTATGCTCTCCAAAATGAGAGCAAGGCAGTGAAAAAGGCTCACAGTGGCCAAAAGGTTAATGGCCTAGCTCTTCTGTATTTGCCATTCCTAGATTGTGTCTCTCCCATAAAAAAAAGGCATTTGGGATGGTTGTCCTATCTGAAACTCACTTGACCTGATAGCATATCTAAGGTGCCCTATTAAAGGCCCACTGGATGGAAATGAAGAATTGAAAGTAGCACTTTCTGATTGGTGACTCATACAGGGCTGGGAAATTGTAGTCAGTTGGGATCCTGTGTTCTCTGTAGGTATCCCCATGACTGACAGGTCAGGCCCACTTGTTCAACTGTTTTGCTCTGCCCTAATCTCCTAATCACTTTCTTTCTGCAACCATGGCTCTTTTCATGATAATATGAACAGGTCTCCTCCCTTGAAAGGACATCTTTACCAGACAAGTGAGAAAAATGAAACAAGAGAAAGACTAAATCCATTTGAATTAAATGTCAAGGGCTGGGGACAGAAATAGTGGTGTGGAAACTAGAGCGCAAGATTGGAAGACCCCTTGGCCCACCAGCCTCTAAGGGAGCCAGCTGTGCGCACCCCGAAAGACCTGGACCTGTCAGAGCTGCATAGTTCTCATCTATGAGAGTGAAGGTATACACCTGGATTACAGGTTTAAAACTTGTTTGTTGTAAATCCAAAGGCTCTTTATTCAAAACAGATTTTTCAAAGAAAAGAAAATGAGATGACTTGTTGGACTTAGCAAGTACACCAGTGAAAACCACAAGTCTTAATATTTGATTGAGTCTCTGACTGAAAATACCTAGGTAAAAGTACATCCTGAGGATTCCTCTCATACCCTGTACCTGCCCTTAATTCCCATTGCTTGCTACTTTGTCCACCAGATACATGCAGCAAAAATCCCACCCTAACGAATTTTTAAATTTCAAAATGATAGGTATCAGAACTGTTATTGTTTTGGCAGGAAAGAAGAAAGATGGAAATTATAAGTGCCACAGATTGTGACAGTTGCAATTGTGGCCACAATGGGAGTGATCCTTGATAAATGGGAGGAAAAAGTATATTGAGGAATTTTGTCTTGGTTGATATGTTCTAACTTTGTATGATAGAGCATGAGAACACTACATAGAACTCTGGAGTGAGATTCATAGCTTGCTCCAGATCAGGAGGGTAGCAAAATCTTCCCTGCACTGCAGGGTGGCTCCTCCTTGCCTTTTGGGTCTTCTTCTATCCCTTAAAGATGCCTTCTTTCTTCCTTAGTTCATCTGAACAAATCAAGTGCTCACAGACCTCCCTAGCTGAATGTCAGTGGTCTCTAACCTCAAAGAAACTCCTTCAACATGTTGCTATTAGTTTCTAGGGATTTTGCTTTGCTTTGATGCTGGGGATGGGTTTAGCAAGATCCATTTGGTGCCTCCTGATTCATTAGCTGGTAAAATCTGAAATATAAAAATGTAGTTGTGTTCAAACCCCTAATATATTAATTTGTAGCATTCTTGGAGTTATCTAAATGTGGAATAAAAAGAGTTCTATACCATTACAGGAAGTCTATCTATCAATACTGAATAACCTTAGAAACAAGTGATATTCAAAATATTTACCCATCACTTGATCATGCACACTGAAAAATCTCAATAGGGACAAGGAACTGGAATGAATCCTGAAGACTTCCTCTTTTCCCAAGTGTTGACTTTTAATTATTAGGTGATATATGGGTTTGACTTTTATCCCACTAAAATTTATGTTGAAGTCCCAACCTCCAGGACCTCATTCTGTGAGCTTATTTGGAAGTAGGATTACTGCAGATATGGTTACTTTAAAAGAGAATATACTGGCATAGGCTAGGCCCTGAATCCAACATAACTGGTGTCTTTAAAAGAGGGGAGAAGTAGACACAACTTACATGAACATAAAGTCAGAGATCTACACAAGGAGCACCAAGGATAAGCAGGGGAGAGGCCTGGGACAGGTCTTTCCCTAAGGAACTTTAGGAGGAGTATGACACATCCAACACCTTGATCTCAAACTTCTATCTAGTGTCCAGAACTGTGGGACAGTAAGTGTTTGTAGTACTTTATTATGGCAGCCTAGCGACCAGCACAGATGCTCAGGGGCTCAGGGAGTCCTACAGTGGAGCCAGAGTGACAGAGGGAAAACGTAGATGCCCTAGGCAGTGTCTGTTGGCAATTTCAGTCTTCTACCAGTCATTTAAGCAGTACCATTGCACACCAGCTGGTTAACAAGCCTGACTGGAAGATCATAGGGTGTTCTCTTAGTTCAAGGAAAGTGCAAGAAGGGGAGAGGGATCTATTTTTCTAGAGGTTTAAAGAATACACCTACAATTAGGAAAAATAGCAAAGTGAAGGTGGGCAGCACATCACAGTTTCTCCAGGATCTGGAATCCAGATACCTAGAAAACATCAAATTAGTGAAGAAAAAAGGAAAGAGAGCTTCAAGAATCAAGAAAGAGCCAACAGGAAAACTAAAAACCCCAGAAACCTGGAGAAACTAGAGGCAATGCAGACAAAAGAATGAAGCTGTCTGGAATGTTAACCTCAATGACCATGGAAAAGGTTCTGTCTCTGAAAACAGAAAGAAAGCCCAGAAGGTCAGCAGCCCCCAGGAGAAACAATAGAGTAGCGGTGCTAACCCCAGGAAAAGCCCATGGTTGTTATAAGCAGGCAACACACTGTGAGATTTTACTGTAAAAGTGACTCCATCCACATGGCAGGCTAGAGTGGAAAAAGAAATCCACTGCCATCTCCACCATGCCTGGAAATATTCTAAAGAAGAGGCATTTTGGAAAGGGGTTAACTGTTTAAGACTGAGCTACTCTGAGAGTTAGAAGTCACAGAACAACTATACTTCAGAGTTTCTGGGATAATCCTACAGCAGTGACTGGGTGGGAAATGGCCACAGAAGGCAATCTTGGAGGGGGGCAAGCTAGGCATAGAATTTCTGAGAAGTTTAAGCAGTGGTCAGCTCAGGACTGAAAGGGCATGGTGGTCTCACCCTTTTGGTGAGAAGATAAGTCAGTCACATGTGGTTTTCCCAGGGCTCTGATGCTAAAACTGATGGGATTAATTCTGGCATACTGCTTGACCACCACCCTCTCTGCTGTCCAGAATATGTCCAGAACAGAATTCAGCCCTCTGCTTGCTTTCCTCATCTCCAACATGATCAGGGATATACCTCAGCTTGAACAGTTACCACACCAGGGTGTACTGACCGAGTGGCCTCTGGAGCAAGGAGAGCACTTGAGGAGTCCAAAACTAGTTGGAGCTAGTTGGTGAGTGCAGCAACTTGGGGTGCACAGTGGGAAACTGAAACCTAGGGCATAGATCATAACAATGATTGACCTACCCAACTGGAAGTGAGGCACAGGAATTGGTATACGCACACATACACACATGTATGTTTGTGCACACAGGAGTGTGGAGACAAAATAGGTCCTAGTTGTGACTGTGTTCCCCCATACCTGGGATATTCCAAAACTATAGGTTCTGGAGAAAAGACTTATTCAAACTCACAAAGGAAAGTGTTGGACTTATTTTTCTTTTTCTTTTTCTTTTCCCTTTGTTTATCTTGTTCTCTGTCTTTTGATCTTTGTTTTATAGTTTCCTCTTTCATCTTTTTCTTATTTGTTATTTTTTTATGTAATTCTGTCAAAATTTTTTATTCTTCATTTGAGTTATCTCACATTTCATATTTCTTTATTAAATTTTACTTCTTCCAGTTTTTCTTCTCTACCTCTTAATTTTAAAATTAAGGTTGTTGATTTTTCAGACCCTTAACTGAGTAAATGCCATTATTGCTGAACTTTAATGGCATTACAGATGCTGTATTTAAAGGTATTTACTGTATGTTGATATTTGGTTTGTCTTTGTGTTTACAGATCTCATTTTCTATTGAAAAAGGTAGTACAGCTGTGGCTTTTATTGGTTCAATATCCAGTTTTGTCTCTAACGGTATTATTATTGCTGATTATTTGCTATTGTCAATGGTGGTACAGTATAGTCCTTGTTGATAATTGGTTTTTACTGTATCCTAATATATGACTTGTTTTTGTGTCATCAACGTTACTGTAGTTCATTCTCTCCTCTCTTATTCAGTGTTGGAGATCAAGAAAATTGGACACTAAGAAGACCTCATATGATGAATAGTTTGAAGAGGGCTATAAGCAACATAACAAATCACCATTATAGGGAAACAGATTCTAACCAAAGAGATCTACACAGTAAGGACTGTGTTTCTCTGATCTTCAGTCTACACACAAAACAATAGAAATACAAGAAATCAAGGCAACAAGATGCCTCCAAATTCCTGTAGACCCTCAAAAGGTAATCCTTCAGCCAGTAGAGAAAGTTACAGAGAATTCAAAAACCAAATTGCCAAAATATTTGAAGACCTCGAAGAAAGAACACATAAGCAATTTTATAAGATGTTTAGCAAGCTTAAAGAGCATTTCATTGATAAAAGGATTTTATTGATAAAATATTTGACAATCTTAAAGAAAAACAATAAACTGAGTTAAATTAGATAGTACACGATATAAATAACCAGTTTGGCAAAGAATTACAAATTATGAAAAGAAAGCAAGCAGAAATACACATATGAAAAATGTAATAGAACGCATGGAGAGCAGATTCAGCCAACATGAGGACAGACTGTCAAAACTGAAGGCTGTGTGGATGTAACAGACCATTAACTTAATGACACCCTGAAAATGACAATACACCATTCAAGGTAGATCCAAAATATGGTAGATGATGAGAGAGAAAGAGAGACAGAGAGGGAGAGAGAGAGAAGTTATAGCAATAAAGGAGAAATTAGAACATGACACAAAAAGCATAAAATATTTATTCACTGCAATCGCAGCAGAAAACTTTCCAAATCTAGGGAAAGTATTCAATATTTAAGCACAAAAGGCATACAGAACTCCAAATAGGCATGACCAGAAAGCAGTCTCTTTATCACACATTATAATCAAAATTCTATAAATTAACCAAAGGAGAGAATGCTAAAAGCTGTGAGAAAAATGCAGCAAGTTATTTCTAAAAGCAAGCCAGTCACAATTACAGTATATTTCAGGGCACAAACTTTAAAGGCTGGGAGAGCTCAGCACAAACATTCTCAAGCCTTAAAAGAAAACAGTTGTCAACCCAGAATTTTGTATCTGCAAAGTTAGCCTTAAAACTTTTCAATGACAACGGAATCTTTAAGAAATTGATAATGATTAATTCAGCATCACAGAAGATACACAAGGGGATCCTTGACAGAGACAGAGAGTCCATAAAAGGAACATCCATAACTAACTGAGAAAATGGTTAAAAGAAAAAGCCATTGAATTAGCACTGACAAAAGAAAACAGTGACAGGGTAAGTACCTTACAAAAATGACTCTCAGTATCAGTGCTCTTAACTCTAGCCAAAATATGTAGACTGTCAGATTGAGAAGTTCACAGACTAAAGGTGAAAGAATAGAAAGCAATACTTCATGCAACTGGAAACAGAAAGCGTGCAGAAATAGCTACCTTATTTCCAGACACAGCAGACTTTAAGCCAAAACTGGTCAGAAGAGACGAAGATGGTTACTACATTTGGTGAAGAGAATAATTCACCTGGAAGAGAGAACAATTACTAATATGCATGCACCTAAGTGTGGCGCACTTAACTTCATAAAATAAAAGCTATCATAAATAGTTTGACCAGATAGACAATACAATACAATCATATCAAGGAACTCCAACATTCCACTGTCACAATTAGACGGGTCAACTACACAAAATATCAACAAAGAAATCTTAGTGTTAAGCCATACCATTGAACAAATGGGCTTAACAGCCATCTACAGTGTTTCATCCAACAACAGAATATACATTTTTCTCAGCAACACATAGAACTTCTCCAAAATAGACTTAACTTAAACCATAAAGCATCCTCAACAAACACAAGAGAATTGAAATAATTTCCTGCATATTATCAGATCATAGTGTAATGAAGCTAAAAATCAACAGTGAAAGAAATAACCGAAATTAGAGAAACACATGGAGATTAAGAAATACATTACTGAATAATCAATGGATCACAGAAGAAATGGGAGAAATGAAATTTTCTAGCATCAAATGACAATGGACACACAACATGCTAAAACCTAAGGGACACTATGAAAGCAGTTCTTATTTCACCTTTTTCATTCTTAATTGCATGGATTTGAATCTTTTCTTTCCTTTTTTTGATAAGGTTGGCAAAGGGTTTGTCAGTATTATTTAACCTTTCAAAGAACCAACTCTTCAATTAATTGATTCTTTGTATTGTTTTCTCCATTGAATTAATTTCTTTATAATATCCTCCTTCTCATGAGCTTTGTGCTTGACTTGCTCTTCTTTTCCTAGACTCTTGAGGTTCAACTTAGGTTGTTTAGAGCTCACACTTTCCTAATGTGGGTATTCACAGCTATAAATTTCCCTCGTAATACTGCTTTCATTGTGTCCTATAATTTCTGGTATGTCATACTGGCATTATCATTTTATTGTAGAAACTGTCTAATTTGTCCTATAATTCCATCTGTAACCCATTTGTTGTTCAGGAAGGCATTATGTAATTTCCATGCATTTATGAAGTTCTTGTGGTTTCTTTTGCCATTGATTCCCAATTTCATTGCACTAAGATCTGATAAAATGTGTGGGATAATTTCACTTCCTTTGCATTTCTTTAAGCATGTTCTTTGAGCCAGTATATGGTCTATATTGGGGAACATCCTGTGTGCAGCTGAGAAGAATGTGTATTCTGATGTTGTGAGATGGAATACTGTGTAAATCTGTTAAGTCCATTTGTTCTAAAGTTTGGCTCAGTTCTAATATGTCAATGGTGATTTTTTGCCTAATTCTTCTGTCTGTTTGTGATAGTGGGGTACTGAGATCCCCCAATGCAATTGTATTAGTGTTTATTTGATGTTTCGTGTCTGTTTTTTTTTTTATTTTAGAGAAAAAAGACACAGAAAAGAAAGACAAAAAGCAAAAGAGACAAACAAACGACAATGACAAATCTACAACAGTAACATTATAGGTTTACAAAACAAAATGATAGGAATTTGACAATGGTTGCAATATTGCATATTGTTACCTTCAAAAGGGTTGTTTAGATTAACAGACACAGACATGTAAAATTGATCTAATCATATGAGTATTAACTGTTCTTTCTCAAGAACTAATACATTTAGTAGTATAGCCATTTTAGCTATCTTACCTATACATACATACAAATTTATGTCTTTTTCCTTTTCCCTTCCTTCTTTCCTCCTTTTCCCTTTCCCAATTACTTTTGCTCTTTGAGCAGTTTCTTACCCTTACACAGTATTTATTGTACATTTTGGATCGAATACACTGTTTCAGTTTCTTACACTAGGGAGACAATACAGTATTTACACATGTGAGTTTCATTTATTTCACTTGTGAGTATGGTCTCAAGTCGTGTCCATTTACTTATAAAAGTCTCAATGCAATCTTTCTTGATAGCTGAGTACTACTCCATTATATAAAAATACCACATCTTTTTTATCCATTCCTTGATTGATGGGCACTTGAATTGTTTCCAAGATTTGGCTATTGCAATTTGTTTTGCTATAAACATGGGTGCACAAACATCACTGTGGTATGATGTTTTATGTCTGTTAATATTTGTTTCATGCAGTTGAGTGCACCAGTACTTGGGTCAGGGTTAGGGTTAGCAAAATACAACCTCTCTGCGACCAGGAATGAATCATCTGGAAAATACCAACTTGATGAAGAGAAAAAAATAGTTCTCCAGTTATTGGGAGGTATATAATAGGAAAACTAGAACATACAGAGAAGCTGGAGAAATGGAACTCACTGCAGGGAAAAGAATGAAGCAGCATGGCAAGCTGACCCAGCTCCCAGGGAGACGAACCTGTGTCTGCCAGCACAATGTAATCCCGCAGCGTTGGCCGCCTCGGAGAAACAAAAGATTGGGCTGGCAGTGCACAAGTGTAAGTACAAATGGCCAATAAATGCACACAAAAATGTTCAACATCTCTAGCTATTAGAGAAATACAAATTTAAACAACACTGAAATTTCATCTTATTCCAGAAAGAGTAGCTATCATTAAAAAGTCAATTTTAAGACATGCTGGTGAGATTGTGGGGAAAAAGAGAGAACTCTCCCACATTTATTTTCTTGGAAGTACAACTAATACAATCACCATGGAGATTCAAACAATAAAAATAAAAACAAATTCTATTTGACCCAGCTATTTTTCTCCTAGGTATCTTCCTGAAAGAATTAAAGACATCATATTACAATGATATATGCATACCTATGTTTATAGCAATACAACTCATAATAGTTAAATCTTAGAAATGGCCTATATGTCCATCCACAAGTTAATATATGGATTACTACTCTGTCACCAAAAAGAATAAATCTGAGTTGTTCATAGGAAAATGAATGTACCGTGAGACCATAATTTTCAGTGAAATAAATCAGATGCACAGGCTTAAATATTGCACAGTTTCACTATGTGCAGAATCCAATGCATAAGTAATTTAAGAGCAAAATAAAAGACAATAGGAAACAGATCAGAAGGGGATCTAGAGCTGAAAGAAGAGGGGAGGGAGGAGAGAATGAGGGGAAATAAAAAAGACTAAGATTTGTTGTGTATATGTACCACCTCCTCAGAAAGAAAGTGTTCATTATGTATTGCAAACATGTACTATCCAAAAACAACCTGCCTGCTTTAATAGAAAGTTAGAAGAGGTTTTCATTTGGGATGTGTTTGGTTTTGTGAGTAACTCAGACACTACTCTGTTTCCTGCACCTACTACTACTTGCTGAACTGGCCTGGGCACTAAGAGGGAAAACACTGGCTGAAGACTGTGTCTCATCTGACATTTTTTATTTATTTATTTATTTTTGAGACATGGTCTTACCATATAGTTCAGTGTGGCCTTGAACTCGCTATGTAGCCCAGGCTGATCTTGAACTCACAATGATCTCCCTGCCTCAGCCTCCTGAATGCTGGCATTACAGGTGTGCTCCACCATGTCCAGCCATCTTCTGGAATTTTCAAGACAAGATTGAATCAGGCTAAGTAAGTTTATAGAAAGCAGCTGAAATTTAAGTATGATAATATATGAATCATATATGATATATGATAATATATGAATCATATATGATAATATATGATCACTGCTGGGACTGATGGTTCACCTCTCCCACTGCTCTGCCCCCTGCCCCAGTGGGCAAGTTGCTAAGACATTTGTATGTGAGTGCATAGCTGCTGTCAGATGACTCAGAAAGAACTGGAACTTCTCTCTATGCTTTCCATATATGATGCCAGTGTTCCTCTCACTTTTCTCTTGCTTTCTCTCTCTCTTTGTCTCTCTCTTTCTGTCTGTCTGTCTTTCTCTCATTTGGTTATTCCTGTTTTCCTATCTCATTTTTAAAGCCTCAGTCCTTACATTTTCCACTTCGTTTCTGTAAGTCCTTCTTGATTATGAAATATTGATATGGTCAGTTTGTGTCATTACCTTCCCTTAAGCTTACTGAGATTTTTTGTTTGCCCAGGGCATCTAGATGTGGACCGAGCCCATAAATCTTAGTTTTGCCATGATCCTTTTTAGTAAAATCCTAAAGAAATTATCTGCATGGTGAGGAATGCGTGTCGAAGTGACAGGAAGAGGGAGGGAAAGGATGAGAGGGAGGCGAAGGGTGAGGCTGAAACATAAGCAGCAATGGATCTTCCCAGAAACAGCAGAATTTACCAAGGGACATATCAGGATTCAGGAGCTGCCAGGACCACGTTAGAGGACAACAAAGCTTCGCACTGTCATCTCTGAATGAGAATATGCATGAACTGAGGGGCTAGGGACAAGCTGTGATCTCTTCAATGATTACTTTGGGAAATCCTAAGAGATAAAAATGTGGCCACATAATTCCAGGAAGAAGCTCTAACATCTGCTCCATGTGTCCCAATCTGAGATCATACAAAGCTGACTGGCAAAATGAGCTAGTTCCCCTGACCTGCCTCATAGCACCTTTGGAGATGCAAATTCACCTTGACTTTTCTCTTTTTTATAACTTGTTTTCACTACTGAATTTTGTTTTGTTTCTAGTCAGAGTTTCCTTCTAACAACTCCAAATCTCGATCTTGGACACACACTCCAAAAGAGAAATGCTGTCACTGCAGATTCTATGAACCTTGAAGAAGCAGTTTTGGAACACAAAGAAGAAAACCAGAAACAAATTCTACACATTCTGTTATTATTTAGAAACAGATTTTGGTGATTTCTGCACCTTTGAACTTCATCTCCATGAAACTTGTATTGGCCCTGCCTGGATTTTTCTACTACCTCAAATGTTTCATGGGTACCACTGATGTGGTATATTTAATATTTTACTTTCTTTTTTTTTATTTAAGTGAAGAAAAAAACAGAAAAAAAGACATATAAAACAAAGACAACAAGCAAAAGAGGCAAACAAATGACTAGAGTAAATACTCAACAGTAACATTGCAGGTTTACAAAATCGGATGATAGAAAAACAATGGTTGCAATATTGCGTATCATTATCTTTAAAATGGTTACTTACATTAACAGATATAGACATGTAAAATTGATCTAATCATATGAGTATTAATTGTTCTTTCTCCTATTATTTCTGTGAATAGTCTTTGCAGGTCATTAGTATTGACCCCTGCTTTTGCACTTATGCCTATTAATCTTATGTTATTTCTCTTGGCATCATCTTGCAGCTGTTGAATTGTTGTTTCTTGGTTCCTTACTATTTTTAGGAGATCTTTTCTTTCGTGGCCATGATCTCCTACGCTGTCTTCAAGGTCTGAGATTCTATCTTCAGCTTCATTTAAGCGGTTTTTCAAACTTTCCATGGAGTTTTTCATTTCCTGCATTTCCCTTTGCATCTGTTTCATGTGTTCTGTTTGTGTCTTATATTTTTCATTCAAAGTTTCGATCATTTACTTAAGTTCTTCTATTTTTTTATCTTGCTCTTCTTTAGATACACACAACATTTCTTTAATAATGATTCTCATTTCATTTTTTAACTGAGAGAATATTTCTGATTTGAATTTCTCTATAGCTCCATCAAGCTGTTTCTTTATTGCATTTTCTATCATTTCAGAAAGTCCACTTGTGTGACTCCCACTGTCTTCCATTTCAGTGTCTCTTGGGTTTGTTCTTTGTGGGCTGGGGGACACAGACTGCCTCTTGGTCTTTCGTTTTGTCATTTTCTTCTAGAACCTATGTGGCCCTATGTCCTGGAAGGCTGACTGGGTGTTCCCCTGAGGGTCACGCTGATTCTTGGATTGCACTGAATCGCGGGACCCGGTCGAGCTGAGTCCTGCACGCAGCAAAGGAGGTTGGCCTCCCAGGGCGTGCGGGTGGATCCTCTGCCTTAACTGGGTGGGGGGCCAAGGCCTCCCGGTCCTGGGGAGCTAGGCAGAGTACCCCAGAGTGGTGCCACCCAGAGACCGGGTCTGTCTGCCAGTTCAGAATGACAACCGCTTTGCTAGGGCAAGCCTGGGAAAGTCGCAGGCCTACAGTGCCGGGAGAAACCTGCTGGGTGGGGGTCAGCGAGTTCTGGGATGGTGCACGCACAAGCGGCTCCACTGAAGTATGGAGCTTGTGCGTGCTCTGTACTCTGGTGTGGGGAGCGCAAACTTTCTAAGTCCCTGCAGCTATGCTGGTCAGTCCCTGGTGAGCAGCTCTGGGGTCCCGGGCTGCTCTGGGCTGGGCTGTGTACCTCTGTGTCCGGCGAGGCTGGCCGGGCGTTCCCCTGAGGGTCTCACCAATTCTTGGATGATGGTGAATCATGGGACCCAGTCGAGTTGGGCCCCTAATTGTTCTTTCTCAATAACGAAAACATTCAGCAGTGTATTCATTTTAGTTATCTTACATATATACAGGTTTATATCTTTTCCTCTACCCTTTTCTCTTTTTGCCTTTTCCCTTCACAATTACTTTTGCTCTTTGAGCTGTTTTTTACCCTTATATATAGTATTTATTATAGATTTTGGATCATATATACTTTTCCGTTTCTTACATTAGGGAGACAATATGGTATTTACCCACGTGGGTTGCATTTATCTCACTTACGAGTATGGTCTCAAGTCATGACCATTTACTTACAAAAGTCTCAATGCAATCTTTCTTAATAGCTGAGTAGTACTCCATTGCATAAAAATACCACATCTTTTTTACCCATTCTTTGATTGATGGGCACTTGGGTTGTTTCCAAGATCTGGCTATTACAAATTGGGTTGCTATAAACATGGGTGCACAAATATCACTGTGGTATGATGTTTTCAATTCTTCTGGGAAAATGCCCAGAAGTGGGATAGCTGGGTTGAATGGGATCTCTAATCCTAGCTTCTTGAGGAATCTCCACACCAACTTTCACAGTGACTGCACCAGTCTACACTCCCACCAACAGTGGAGAAGGGTTCCTTTTTCCCCCACAGCCCCTCCAGCATTTGCTGTTGGTTGATTTTTGAATCTTGGCCATTCTTTCTGGAGTGAGATGGAATCTCAGTGTTGTTTTAATTTGCATTTCCCAAATGACCATTGATGTTGAACATTTTTTCATATATTTATTTGCCATTTGTATTTCTTTCTCTGAGAAGTGTGTATTCATCTCAGATGCCCATTTTTGGATTGGGTCCTTGAATTTTTGGGGCCTAATTTCTTTTAATTCTTTATATATTTTAGATAGAAGTCCTTTGTCTGATGGACAATTGGCTAAGATATTTTCCCAGTTGGTGGGTTTTCTTTTCACTCTGTTGGAGATTTCCTTTGACATGCAAAAACTTCTTAGTAGGATGAGATCCCAGATGTTGATTCTGGGAAGTGTTTCCCGTGCAATCTGATTTTTGTTCATCAACTCTCTGCCTATTCCTATGTCATCGAGATTTTTACCTACTCTGTCTTCTAGTAAGTTTAGTGTCCCTGTTTTCATATTCAGATCTTTGATCCATTTTGACTTTATTTTAGTGCATGGTGATAGGCATGGATCTAGTTTTAGTTTATGCCATATAGAAAGCCAGTTTCTCCCAGCACCATTTGTTAAAGAAGCTGTCTTTCATCCAATGTACATATTTGGCCCCTTTGTCAAAGATGAGGTGGCTAAGTGTGTTTGTAGTTGTGGCTGTATCTCCTAATCTATTCCATTGATCTTCAGGTCTGTTTTGATTCTAGTACCATGCTGATTTTATCACAGTAGCTTTGTAGTATAGTTTCAAGTCAGGGATTGTGATGTCTCCTGCCTTCCCTTTGTTTTCCAGAATTGCCTTTGCTATTCGAGGTCTTTTCTGGTTCCAGATGAATTTCAGGAATGCTTTCTCTAGCTCTGTGAGGTAGGCAAGTGGTATTTTGATTGGGAATGCATTGAAACTGTATAATAATTTTGGGAGAATGGCCATTTTCACGATGTTTCTTCTTCCTATCCATGAACAGGGAATATCTTTCCATTTTCTGAAATCTTCAATTTCCTTCTTTAGAGTAATGTAATTTTCACTGTGCAGATCTTTCACTTCCTTTGTTAGATTGATTCCTAAGTATTTCATTTTTTTGGATGTTATAGTGAAGAGTGTGGCTTCCCTTATTTCTCTCTCAGTGACTTTGTTGTTTGTGTACAGGAATGCTATTGATTTTTGAGTGTTCGCCTTGTATCCAGCTACATTACTAAATTTGCTTATTACTTCTAGAAGTCTTCTAATGGATTTTTGGGGGTCTTCTATGTAGAGTATCATATCATCTGCAAATAATGATAATTTCACTTCTTCCTTTCCTATCCTTATTCCCTTTATTTCTTTCTCTTGTCTAATTGCTCTGGTTAATATTTCCAGAACTATATTGAATACGAGTGGTGATAATGGACATCCTTGTCTTGTTCCTGATTTTAGGTTGAAAGTTTTCAGTTTTTCTCCATTTAGTAAGATGTTGGCTGTTGGTTTGTGATATATGGCTTTTATCAGGTTGAGGTAGAGACCGTCTATTCTGATTTTCTGTAGGGTTTTGATCATGAATGGGTGTTGGATTTTGTCAAAAGCTTTTTCTGCATCTATTGAGATGATCATGTGGTTCTTGTCCTTGGCCCTGTTGATATGGTGGATTACATGTATTGATTTCCGTATGTTGAACCTCCCTGCATTCCTGGGATGAACCCCACTTGATCGTGGTGTATAATCTTTCTGATAACTTGCTGTATTCTATTTGCCAGAATTTTATTGAGGATTTTTGCGTCTATGTTCATGAGGGAGATTGGCCTGTAATTTTCTTTTTTGGTTGGGTCTTTCTCTGGTTTTGGTATTAGGGTAATACTTGTTTCCAGGAATGAGTTAGGGAGACTTGCTTCCCTTTTGATTTCATTGAAGAGTTTGAGGAGTGTTGGCATTAAGTCTTCCCTGAATTTCTTATAGAATTCAGCAGTGAATCCATCAGGGCCTGGGCTTTTCTTTTTTGGTAGGGTCTTAATTACATTTTCAATTTCATTAGCTGAAATTGGTTTATTCAGTAGCTTTACATCTTCTTGATTCAACTTTGGTAATTCATAGGTTTCTAGGAATCCGTCCATTTCTTCTGTGTTATCAAATCTACGTGAGTAAAGGTTTTCGAAGTAGTTGTTGATGATCTTCTGCATTTCCACAGGGTCTGTAGTGATTTCACCCTTTTCATTTCTTGTTGCATGAATCTGAGTTTTTTCTTTCCTCTTTTTGATGAAGTTGGCTAGGGGTTTATCAATTTTATTTACTCTTTCAAAGAACCAACTCTTCAATTCATTAATTCTTTGTATTGTTTTCTTAGTTTCAATTGCATTAATGTCTGCTCTAATCTTAATAATTTCCTCCCTTCTTTGGACTTTGGACTTGACGAGCTCTTCTTTTTCTAGAAGTTTGAGTTGCAGCATTAGGTTGTTTCTGTGTGTTCTTTCCGTTTTTCTGATATAAGAGTTTAGTGCTATGAATTTCCCTCTGAAGACTGTTTTCATTGTATCCCACAGGTTCTGGTAATTTGTATTTGCATTTTCATTCAATTGTAGATATTGTTTAATTTCTTCTTTAACCTCTTCTGTGACCCATTGGTTATTTAGAAGGGTGTTATTTAATTTCCATGTGTTTATGTGGTTATTGTAGGTCTTTTTGTCACTCATTTCCAATTTTACTGTGCTGTGGTCAGATAATGTGCATGGAATTATTTCAGTTCATTTGTATTTACTTAGGCTTGCTTTGTGGACCAGTATATGATCTATTTTAGAGAATGACCCATGTGCAGCTGAGAAGAATGTGTATTCTGATGTTGATGGGTGGAACACTCGGTATACATCTACTAGGTCCATTTGTTCACAAGGTTGATTCAGTTCTGCTATTTCTTTGCTGATTTTTTGTTTGGTTGATCTATCTCTCTGTGACAATGGAGTGTGAAGGTCCCCTGTTAAAACTGTATTATTGTTTATTTGGTTTTTCATGTCTATTAAGAAGTGTCTTACATAGCTGGGTGCTCCCATATTTGGTGCATGTATATTTATGGTTGTAATCTCTTCCTCTTGAAGTTTTCCCCTAACAAGTATGTAGTGACCTTCTTTATCTCTTTTGATCATTTTCGGTTTGAAGTTTGCATCGTCTGCAAACATAATAGCTACCCCTGCTTTTTTCTGGGTTCCTGTTGCATGGAGTATTGTTTTCCAGCCTTTGATTTTTAGTCTGTGAATTTCCTTTTCAGTGAAATGTGTTTCTTGTACACAGCATATTGTAGAATTTTGTTTCTTAACCCACTCTGCTAGTCTGTTTCTCTTTATTGGTGAGTTGAGACCATTTACATTGATTGATATAACTGATACGTACTGGCTCATCCCTGTCATGATATCTTTCTGTTGTTGGTTTTCTACATTTTCTGTTTTATTACTTGCCCTGCTTAGTGGTTTCCTTTGGTTGTTGTTCTTAAGATTGTGGCTATCTTTGTTTCTTCCTAAAGTGTCTTTCAGTACTCTCTGTAGTGTTGGTTTGGTGGCCATAAATTTCTTCAGTTCTTCTTTGTCATGAAAGTATCTTATTTCTCCATCAACTTTTAAGGATAGTTTTGCAGGGTACATCAATCTGGGTTGAAAGTTGTTTTCTTTCAGGATTTGAAATACTTCACTCCAAGCTCTTCTTAACTTAAGGGTTTGTGTTGAGAAGTCTGCTGTGATTCTGATAGGCTTTCCTTCATAGATGATCTGTTTCTTTTCTCTGACAGCTTTTAGTATTTTGTTCTTGTGCTGTATCTGATACCCTTATTATTATATATCTGGGTGAGAATTTATTTTGGTTGTGGTTAATTGGGGTTCTGTATGCCTCAGTTACCTGTATTTCAGATTCTCTTCCCATGTTTGGAAAGTTTTCTCCTATTATTTCTGTGAATAGTCTTTGCAGGTCATTAGTATTGACCCCTGCTTTTTCATTTATGCCTATTAATCTTATGTTATTTCTCTTGGCATCATCTTGCAGCTGTTGAATTGTTGTTTCTTGGTTCCTTACTATTTTCAGGAGATCTTTTCTTTCATGGCCATGATCTCCCATGCTGTCTTCAAGGTCTGAGATTCTATCTTCAGTTTCATTTAAGCGGTTTTTCAAACTTTCCCTGGAGTTTTTCATTTTCTGCATTTCCCTTTGCATCTGTTTCATGCATTCTGTTTGTGTCTTATATTGTTCATTCAAAGTTTCAATCATTTTCTTAAGTTCTTCTATTTTTTTATCTTGCTCTTCTTTAGATACACACAACATTTCTTTAATAATGATTCTCATTTCATTTTTTAGCTGAGAGAATATTTCTATTTGAATTTCTCTATAGCTCCATCAAGCTGTTTCTTTATTGCATTTTCTATCATTTCAGAAAGTCCACTTGTGTGACTCCCACTGTCTTCCATTTCAGTGTCTCTTGGGTTTGTTCTTTGTGGGCTGGGGAACAGAGACTGCCTCTTGGTCTTTCGTTTTGTCATTTTCTTCTAGAACCTATGTGGCCCTGTGCCCTGCGAGGCTGACCTGGTGTTCCCCTGAGGGTCGCGCTTAATCTTGGATCGCTCTGAATCATGGGACCCAAACGAGTTAAGTCCTGTGTACAGCAAGGGAGGGCGGCCTCCCAGGGCATGTGGGTGGAGCCTCTGCCTTAACTGGGTGGGGGGCCAAGGCCTCCCAGTCCCAGGGAGCTAGGCAGAGTTCCCCAGACTGATGCCACCCAGACCCCGGGTCTGTCTGCAAATTCAGATCGACAGCTTTGCCAGGGCAAGCCTGGGCAAGTCCCAGGCCTACAGTGCCAGGAGAAACCCGGCTGGGCGGGGGTTGGCGAGCTCTGGGATGGCACACACACAAGCAGCTCCACTGAAGTATGGACCTCGCGCGTGCTCTGCATTCTGGTGGGGGGAGCGCAAGCTCTCCAAGTCCCTGCAGCTGTGTTGGTCAGTCCCTGGTGAGCAGTTCTGGGGTCCTGGGCTGATCTGGGCTGGGCTGCATACCTCTGTGTCCTGCGAGGCTGGCTGGACATTCCCGTGAGGGTCGTGCTGATTCTTGGATTGTGCTGAATCCTAATATTTTACTTTCATCACTTCTATCCTATCAGTCTTTTGCAAACAATCACCTTGAGTTGCGCACAGCTTCTTTGCTTCTATAAGTTAAGGATTCAGTTGTGTTTTTAAATTTTATTCTACATGCCTTTATTGATCTACTGGTTTCTACGAATTCTCCAAGGACTTGACAATCTGATTGTCTATGTGCCAGCACCATATAGCAGAGTGGACCCTTTAAGAGTGCAGAATGGTATTTAGATAAACTTTCACATTCACCTAGATAATCAGATCTTAGCGTACTCCTTCCATCAAGGGCAATTCTATATAATTTATGTAGAAAAACCATATCATAACTACATTGTGATTGGAGTTTGTCAGAGCCCTGATATCTTGCCATGTGAGTTGGTTATGGTACCCAGAAACATAGCTCTGTGTGCCTCTGGTCACGGTTGAAGCCTCAAGGGTTCCATGATGCTGCGATGCCCCAGGTAGGATTACATCAACTGAAGATATCCTGGTTCCTGGAGAATCGAGTAGCAATAATAAAAAGGGTTTCACCTTGGGTAAAGGGCAAACTCTTTATTAATCTGCCATCTCTCCTCCACTGTCCTCATCAATATAAAGACCCTCATTAGCTTAAGACCACCACCACACTCTGAGTCATTCCATAATCTCCTTACCATTGTCCTCAATGTGAAAGTGACCAGTAAATACTGAGGTTCTGGTTGCCTGTGGCCAAGTCAGATCCCCACTGCACTGCCATTTTGCCTCTTGCTCCTTCTTTTTGCCATGCACCACAACACTTTGCAGGAGTCTGGGGACTCACTGCAGGTGTCCCCAATATCCTTTCAGGAAGACAAATGATGAAGCCTCATTCAACTCCCAAATATATTATTTGCTGCAAACTATAAGCCAATCTCTGGGTTAATGAAAATATCAAGGCACATGCCCACCATCTAATAGAAAATTTTTAAAAATCAAATTAAGTACACAGAATTTAGAAAAATCTGAGTATTTTCTGTAGCCTAGTTCATTTGTTTGTGTTGGTTTGTTTTCTCGAAAATTTGCACATAAGAGCCCTTGGCTTGTTTTAGTTGATGTCTGTGGACTCATGGCCTGGTACACAAGAAAAAAGGTAAAGAGGGGGAAAATGAAGGCACCAAGAATTGGGAGTGACAGTCAATAGCTTTCGTCGTTTGTTGTTGAACTCTGATGATTTCTGAAAACACTTTTTTGTATGTTTACGTGGAAGTGTCAATTTAAAGGATAAGTGATATTTTCTGCAAGGTCATACACTACTTCATAGCAGAGCTTGGGTCTATTTCTGTAATTTCTGTGGTTTTCCAAGCAGAAAACCTTGTACAAAGAAGACTTTCAGGAATATGTATTTGCTAAATTTAGATGAATTCTGAAAAGTCATATGTGAATTCAATTTTGATAGGCTGAATCATAATTTTATTGTTTTAGGTTTTGTTTTGTTTTGTTTTGTTTTGTTTTGAGATGGCCTTGCTATGTAGTTCAGACTGACCTCAGAGATCCCCCTGCCTCAACCTCCCAAGTGCTGGGATTACAGGCATGTGCCACCATATTCGGTTTAAGCAGAATCATTATTTTAAAACATGTGGGAAGCACATTTAAAGGAACATGGCATTGGCCCATTTTGTAAAATGAGTATCAACCTCCTGATTTATCTATTTTGCAAGTAGAATTTAATTTGTCAATTTTCCTTAAAAATGAGGACATACATCTATTCCTCAATTGCTACAGGAATTTGTGATCTTGGGTACTCCTTTCAGAGCTAAAATTCTAAGGTGTAGAACAAAAGGTGTAGAACTTTATTTCAATTAACACTGTGTATTGAAATTGAGAGATTTAGCTGTGCTTTCTGCTTTGAAGGAGGGAGGGAAATTCTTAGCTGGAATGGAGTCTTGTAACAATTTATACATATATTAACAAAAGGAAAACAAACAGAAATTTGTTTCCTGGGGAACACCTAATAAATAAGTATTTCTCAAAGAAGTAGCTATGACTTCCAGTTTATACAGCATCTTCAAGAAAGAACAGCAAATTTTTAAAGAAGTGACAAGACAAAAGAAGAGGATGTTGAATCTCTGCAAGTGGTACTTATGGAAATAAATATAGATAAGAGCCAGTGAGTAAAACTTATTGATGTAGATTCTTCTAGTACCACCTCTAGGCCAGTGTCTGAAGTTGCCTTCAGTGGCTAACCTTTGGCTGGTACAAAGGATGGTTGGAAACCTTTTGTCCTTGAAAACCTGTGCCCTACTTTTACACAAGTAAGGAGAAGGTAGGGGACTTCACTTTATTTGCTTTATTTTATTTATTTATTTATTTATTTTTCTTTTTGAGACAGAGTTTTGCTATTGCAGTTTAGGCTGGCCTTGAACTCACAGTGATCTTCCTGCCTCAGCCTTCCATGTGCTGGAATTACAGGTGTGCACCACCATGCCTGACTATTTGCTTCGTAATAGCCTTCAGTTCAATGATGCTTCATATTTTAAGGTGGCACATTCCGACCTCCCACACACGAAAAGGGAGAAAAAGCAGAATGAGTCTTCTCAAATGTTGTCTTGTTTTCATTTACTCCTAACTAAATGTTATGGTTTGAATCTTAAATATTCCCCAAAAGCTCACAGGCCGAAAGGTTGGTCCCCAGGGAGCACTGTTCAACCTTTGGGAAACAGTTGAATCATAATGCTCTGATACCGTGAAAAGATTAATCCATTGATTGACTCACAGCTTATTGGACTACCAGGAGGTGGTGGAAACTTCAGGAGCTGGGGTCTGGCTGGAGGAAGCAGAGCGATGGCGTTGAAGGTTCTGCTTTGTCCCTGACCCCTTTCTCTCTCTTTCCCTTTGCTGCCTGGCTGCCATGAGGGGAGCAGCTTTCTCTACTGCAAACTGTGTGCCCGGATGCTCAGACCTGCCATTGGGCTAAAACAGTGGGGTGTCGAGCAACCATCGATGGAAATTTCTAAAACCATGAGCCAAAAGAAACTGTTCCTTCTTTGAGTTTTCTCCCAGATATTTTGTCACAGTGACACAAACCTAACACAACAACCCCTTATTGCAATTGTATTAGCCCCAAATGACAATTATTTTTATCAAGTCAGACCCACCTCTCATATCAGGCAGAGCTCCGCTAGGAACTCAATGACTCTTTGCTTTTAGGGCTGTTTACTTCTTGACTACAAACTGAGCTCTGCTGTTTTGAGATGGAAGCAATTGAGCCTCCCTCTTCCCCGTGGGGCCTGGCTGTAAAAGATGTGATGTACTAATCGTAAAATCACACAACTGAGGCATTCTGTGTGTATGTTCCCACATGAAAAAGCTGAGACCATGCTTTTCTGGTTTTTGTTTTTGATTATATAACTAACTACATTCAAATGTACTGAAGGATTATGGTCATTCAACAAACACTTTCTTGGATCTAATATGCTGCATATCTTTATAAAATGAAACAGTATGTTGGCTTTTACCATAACTAGACTATTACTAGTGATCAAAAGTTTTTGATGATTAGCATCTCTAAGTCCTTCATTAAAAACATAATGATTTCATACTTTGATAGAAATACCATTATTATTAAAAGCAATTCAAGCAGTTCGCAAAATCATCACAGAATCCACTATTCAGATCCAATTGTCCTTAAAATGTGGTAGAGTGTCTCACAGACATTTATTTCTCTGTGCAGATACAAACAAAATAGCAGACAGGAAAAATGGAGGTATAGATGAATGGGAAAAAAAGAAGGAAGGCAAGACATTCATACCAGTTATTCCTTGAAGTTTTAAAAATTTTGATTCTTAAGTACCATTAAATATTAAAATAAGTTCAGATGTACAGAAATAATACCTGTACACCCAGGTTTGCCCTGTCGTTAATATCTCCTCTTTTTTTAAACTAATGAATCACTATGGAAGCAATAATCAAAACCCGCACTGCATCTGAAATGCTTCAGTTTTTACCTGATGTCCTTCTACTGACCAGGATCCCGTCCACACACCATAGCCCACTCAGCCATCATGCTTCCTGGGGCTTTTGAGACTGGGACAGTTTCTCAGACTCTTCTTCTTAAGGGCCTTGGCAGTTCTGAGGACTGTAGTTCAGGCTCCTTTGCAGATTGGCCTCAATTTCAGTGCTTGATAGCTTTCTCATCCTTAGATTTGACTTGGGAGTTTGGGGAAGAACGCAGAGATAAAATGCCTGTCTTATCATATTGTACCAAGGGCACGTGAAATCGACATGGCTGATCTCTGACACTGTTAATCTTGCTCACTGCTGAGGCAGTGTCTCTCAGGTTTCCCCACCCTTCTGGGCTCCTTTCTGTATGTATTCTTCGGATAGAAGTTACTGGGTACAGCATTCATGTACAGAGCAGAAAATAATGCTTCAACTCTTCGGGGAGGGGTGTCTACATAACCTATTTGGAATTCTTTCATACAGATTTGCTTACTCTTATGCATGTATTTATGTATTAGAATCATTTATTTGTGCCAGTATGGACTCAAGAGTGTTTATTTTGCACTTTGTATATGTGTGATGTAATACTATGTTATTATTACTGTTCAGATTGTTTCAGCTCTGCCGTTGGGAGCTCTTCTGGTTAGTTTGAGTCCTTCTGATAGCACTGATTAATTTTTGGGATGCTTTTGTTTGCTGTTTGAGCACTTCCTTTTGTTTTAAAAGGTGTTCCAGGCCAAATGTGAAACTGTGTCTCAAAATAACATGAAAGGAGGGCTGGGGATTGCATCCTAGAATGTATGCGACCTTGAGTTCAGCCCCAGTACTGGGAGAAGAAAACAGCGTGGGTGTTCAAGTTCAAATTGTGCATCCCTACTCCAGCCCTGGGATCAGACATTTCTTCAGGAAGGTCTGTTCCTCTTATTGAATACTGGTATTTAAAATCCAAAATCTGAGTGCTGGGAGTTCTCTTTGCCTTAGGGAATGGCATTTCTTTCTTTTTTCTTCTTTCGATAAAGAAATATGTGTATATATGCTCTATCTATCATCTATCTATCTATCTACCTACCTATCTATCTATCTCATAGTTTCTTCACATATCCAGCTGTATCCAGAGATAATTAAGCTACACATGACACCACACTGATGTCTCCGATTCTAATCCATTAACACATATTTTCTAGGCATTGCAACTGCCAACTTGAATTTTCCCTGTTTTATATAACCCACTTTTCCCATCAATTTTGCTTGGAAAGTTAGTAACTTCATCAGGTCATATGTTGGAATCATTTTGTGTACATATGTTCTTGAATATTTTTCTAGGATATAGTTTGTCCTTTGAATCTGCAGATTCTTATCTTTGTTTGTATCCACAAAGTTTTAAAAAATAATTTCTTTAAATGTAATTTAGGTTGCATTTATTTAGTTCACTACTTTATGAATGCCAATTGTGTGATTACTGGAGTTCCCTCATCCAGCTTCCATAACTATCATGCAGTCTAGAATCAATTTTTTTTATTTTAGCAAAGAAAAAAGCAGAAAAAAAGACATATAAAACAAAAACAACAAGCAAAAGAGACAAAAAAACAATTAAATACACAACAGTAAGATTGCAGGTTTACAAAATCGGATGATAGAAACTTGACAATGCTTGCAATATTGCATATCGTTATCTTTAAAATGGTTACTTACATTAACAGATATAGACATGTAAAATTAATCTAATTATATGAGTATTAATTGTTCTTTCTCAATAACGAATAGACTCAACAGTGTGTTCATTTTAGTTATCTTACATATATATATATATATACAGGTTTATATCTTTTCCTCTTCCCCTTTCTCTTTTCGCCTTTTCCCTTCCCAGTTACTTTTGCTCTTTGAGCTGTTTTTACACTTATGTAGTATTTATTATAGATTTTGGATCATATATACTTTTCTGTTTCTTACACTAGGGAGACAATACAGTATTTACACATGTCGGTTTGATTTATCTCACTTACGAGTATGGTCTCAAGTCATGACCATTTACTTACAAAAGTCTCAATGCAATCTTTCTTAATAGCTGAGTAGTACTTCATTGTATAAAAATACCACATCTTTTTTATCCATTCTTTGATTGATGGGCACTTGGGTTGTTTCCAAGATCTGGCTATTACAAATTGGGCTGCTATAAACATAGGTGCACAAATATCACTGTGGTATGATGTTTTCAATTCTTCTGGGAAGATGCCCAGAAGTGGGATAGCTGGGTTGAATGGGATCTCTAATCCTAGCTTCTTGAGGAATTTCCACACCGACTTCCATAGTGGCTGCACCAGTCTACACTCCTACCAACAGTGAAGAAGAGTTCCTTTTTCCCCACAGCCCCTCCAGCATTTGCTGTTGGTTGATTTTTGAATCTTGGCCATTCTTTCTGGAGTGAGATGGAATCTCAGTGTTGTTTTAATTTGCATTTCCCAAATGACCATTGATGTTGAACATTTTTTCATATATTTATTTGCCATTTGTATTTCTTGCTCTGAGAAGTGTGTATTCATCTCAGATGCCCATTTTTGGATTGGGTCCCTGAATTTAGGGGCCTGATTTCTTTCAATTCTTTATATGTTTTAGACAGAAGTCCTTTGTCTGATGGACAATTGGCTAAGATATTTTCCCAGTTTGTGGGTTTTCTTTTCACTCTGTTGGAGATTTCCTTTGACATGCAAAAACTTTTTAGTAGGATGAGATCCCAGGTGTTGATTCTGGGAAGTATTTCCCGTGCTATCTGATTTTTGTTCATGAACTCTCTGCCTACTCCTATGTCATCGAGATTTTTACCTACTCTGTCTTCTAGTAAGTTTAGTGTCCCTGTTTTCATATTCAGATCTTTGATCCATTTTGACTTTATTTTAGTGCATGGTGATAGGCATGGATCTAGTTTTAGTTTATGCCATATAGAAAGCCAGTTTCTCCCAGCACCATTTGTTAAAGAGGCTGCCTTTCGTCCAATGTACATATTTGGCCCCTTTGTCAAAGATGAGATGGCTAAGTGTGTTTGTAGTTGTGGCTGTATCTTCTAATCTATTCCATTGATCTTCAGGTCTATTTTGATTCCAGTACCATGCTGATTTTATCACAGTAGCTTTGTAGTATAGTTTCAAGTCAGGGATTGTGATGTCTCCTGCCTTCCCTTTGTTGCCCAGAATTGCCTTTGCTATTCTAGGTCTTTCCTGGTTCCAGATGAATTTCAGGAATGCTTTCTCTAGCTCTGTGAGGTAGGCAAGTGGTATTTTGATTGGGATTGCATTGAATCTGTATAATAATTTTGGGAGAATGGCTATTTTCACGATGTTTGTTCTTCCTATCCATGAACAGGGAATATCTTTCCATTTTCTGAAATCTTCTTCAATTTTCTTCTTTAGAGTAATGTAATTTTCACTGTGCAGATCTTTCACTTCCTTTGTTAGATTGATTCCTAAGTATTTCATTTTTTTGGATGTTATAGTGAAGGGTGTGGTTTCCCTTATTTCTCTCTCAGTGACTTTGTTGTTTGTGTACAGGAATGCTATTGATTTTTGAGTATTCACCTTGTATCCAGCTACATTACTAAATTTAGTTATTACTTCTAGAAGTCTTCTAATGGATATTTGGGGGTCTTCTATGTAGAGTATCATATCATCTGCAAATAATGATAATTTCACTTCTTCCTTTCCTATCCTTATTCCCTTTATTTCTTTCTCTTGTCTAACTGCTCTGGTTAATATTTCCAGAACTATATTGAATATGAGTGGTGATAATGGACATCCTTGTCTTGTTCCTGATTTTAGGTTGAAAGTTTTCAGTTTTTCTCCATTTAGTAAGATGTAGGCTGTTGGTTTATGATATATGGCTTTTATCAGGTTGAGGTAGAGACCATCTATTCCGATTTTCTGTAGGGTTTTGATCATGAATGGGTGTTGGATTTTGTTCAAAGCTTTTTCTGCATCTATTGAGATGATCATGTGGTTCTTGTCCTTGGCCCTGTTGATATGGTGGATTACATGTATTGATTTCCGTATGTTGAACCATCCCTGCATTCCTGGGAGGAATTCCACTTGATCGTGGTGTATAATCTTTCTGATAACTTGCTGTATTCTATTTGCCAGAATTTTATTGAGGATTTTTGCATCTATGTTCATGAGGGAGATTGGCCTGTAATTTTCTTTTTTGGTTGGGTCTTTCTCTGGTTTTGGTATTAGGGTAATACTTGTTTCCAGGAATGAGTTAGGGAGACTTGCTTCCCTTTCAATTTCATTGAAGAGTTTGAGGAGTGTTGACATTAAATCTTCCCTGAATTTCTTATAGAATTCAGCAGTGAATCCATCAGGGCCTGGGCTTTTCTTTTTTGGTAGGGTCTTAATTACATTTTCAATTTCATTAGCTGAAATTGAGTTATTCAGTAGCTTTACATCTTCTTGATTCAGCTTTGGTAATTCACAGGTTTCTAGGAATCTGTCCATTTCTTCTGTGATATCGAATCTGTGTGAGTAAAGGTTTTCGAAGTAGGTGTTGATGATCTTCTGTATTTCCACAGGGTCTGTAGTGATTTCACCCTTTTCATTTCTTATTGCATGAATCTGAGTTTTTTCTTTCCTCTTTTTGATGAAGTTGGCTAGGGGTTTCTCAATTTTATTTACTCTTTCAAAGAACCAACTCTTCAATTCATTAATTCTTTGTATTGTTTTCTTAGTTTCAATTGCATTAATTTCTGCTCTAATCTTAATAATTTCCTCCCTTCTTTGGACTTTGGACTTGACGAGCTCTTCTTTTTCTAGAAGTTTGAGTTGCAGCATTAGGTTGTTTCTGTGTGTTCTTTCCGTTTTTCTGATATAAGAGTTTAGTGCTATGAATTTCCCTCTGAAGACTGCTTTCATTGTATCCCACAGGTTCTGGTAATTTGTATTTGCATTTTCATTCAATTGTAGATATTAATTTCTTCTTTAACCTCTTCTGTGACCCATTGGTTATTTAGAAGGGTGTTATTTAATTTCCATGTGTTTATGTGGTTATTGTAGGTCTTTTTGTCACTCATTTCCAATTTTACTGTGCTGTGGTCAGATAATGTGCATGGAATTATTTCAGTTCATTTGTATTTACTTAGGCTTGCTTTGTGGACCAGTATATGATCTATTTTAGAGAATGACCCATGTGCAGCTGAGAAGAATGCGTATTCTGATGTTGATGGGTGGAACACTCGGTATACATCTACTAGGCCCATTAGTTCACAAGCTTGATTCAGTTCTGCTATTTCTTTGCTGATTTTTTGCTTGGTTGATCTATCTCTCTGTGACAATGGAGTGTTAAGGTCCCCTGTTAAAACTGCATTACTGTTTATTTGGTTTTTCATGTCTGTTAAGAAGTGTCTTATGTAGTTGAGTGCTCCCATATTCAATGCATATATGTTTATGATTGTAATCTCTTCCTCTTGAAGTTTTCCCGTAACAAGTATGTAGTGACCTTCTTTATCTCTTTTGATCATTTTCGGTTTGAAGTTTGCATCGTCTGCAAACATAATAGCTACCCCTGCTTTTTTCTGGGTTCCTGTTGCATGGAGTATTGTTTTCCAGCCTTTGATTTTTAGTCTGAATTTCCTTTTGAGTGAAATGTGTTTCTTGTACACAGCATACTGTTGGGTTTTGTTTCTTAATCCACTCTGTTAGTCTGTTTCTTTTCATTGGTGAGTTGAGACCATTTACATTGATTGATACAACTGATATGTACCGGCTCATCCCTGTCATGATATCTTTCTGTTGTTGGTTTTCTACATTTTCTGTTTTATTACTTGCCCTGCTTAGTGGTTTCCTTTGGTTGTTGTTCTTAAGATTGTGACTATCTTTGTCTCTTTCTAGAGTGTCTTTCAGTACTCTTTGTAGTGTTGGTTTGGTGGCCATAAATTTCTTCAGTTCTTCTTTGTCATGAAAGTATCTTATTTCTCCATCAATTTTTAAGGATTGTTTTGCAAGGTACATCAATCTGGGTTGAAAGTTGTTTTCTTTCAGGGTTTGAAATACTTCACTCCAAGCTCTTCTTAACTTAAAGGTTTGTGTTGAGAAGTCTGCTGTGATTCTGATAGGCTTTCCTTCACAGATGATCTGTTTCTTTTCTCTGACAGCTTTTAGTATTTTGTTCTTGTGCTGTATTTCTGATACCCTTATTATTGTATGTCTGGGTGAGGATTTATTTTGGTTGTGGTTAATTAGGGTTCTGTATGCCTCAGTTACCTGTATTTCAGATTCTCTTCCCATGTTTGGAAAGTTTTCTGCTATTATTTCTGTGAATAGTCTGTGCAGGTCATTAGTATTGACCTCTGCTTTTTCATTGATGCCTATTAATCTTATGTTATTTCTCTTGGCATCATCTTGCAGCTGTTGAATTGTTATTTCTTAGTTCTTTACTATTTGTAGGAGATCTTTTCCTTCATGGCCATGATCTCCCATGCTGTCTTCAAGATCTGAGATTCTATCTTCAGCTTCGTTTAAGCGATTTTTCAAACTTTCCATGGAGTTTTTCATTTCCTGCCTTTCCCTTTGCATCTGTTTCATGCATTCTATTTGTGTCTTATATTGTTCATTCAAAGTTTCAATCATTTTCTTAAGTTCTTCTATTTTTTTATCTTGCTCTTCTTTAGATATACACAACATTTCTTTAATAATGATTCTCATTTCATTTTTTAGCTGAGAGAATATTTCTGATTTGAATTTCTCCACAGCTTCATCAAGCTGTTTCTTTATTGCACTTTCTATCATTTCAGAAAGTCCCTTTGTGTGGCTCCCACTGTCTTCCATTTCAGTGTCTCCTGGGTTTGTTCTTTGTGGGCTGGGGGACAGAGACTGCCTCTTGGTCTTTTGTTTTGTCATTTTCTTCTAGAACTTATGTGGCCCTGTGTCCTGCGAGACTGACCTGGTGTTCCCAGAGGGTCATGCCGATTCTTGGATCACGGTGAATCACGGGACCCGGTCGAGCTGGTCCCTGTGTGCAGCAAGGGAGGGCAGCCTCCTGGGGCTTGCGGGTGGATCCTCCGCCTTAACTGGGTGGGGGGCCAAGGCCTCCCAGTCCCGGGGAGTTAGGCGGAGTACCCCCAATGATGCCGCCCGGAGCCCGGGTCTGTCTGCAAGTTCAGAATGACAACCGCTTTGCCAGCTAGAATCAATTTTTATTTCCTTTTATTTTTTCCTTAAAAAATTATTTTATGAAAAAAAGTAAAACAAAATTTCATAACAAAATAATAGGAGAATAATAATGGTTACTATATTGCATATTATCTTTAAAGTAGTTATTTAGAGTACAAGATATAGGCATTGAAATATTCTCCAATTGATATTAGCATAAACCTTCTTTTTCAATGAACTAAGAGACACTAATAGTATACTTAACTTGCATCTTTTTGCCCTTTTCCTTCCATCCTTTGCCCTTTCCATCATCCTAGCTCCTTTTTTCTTTTGAATAATTTCTTCCCATTTCACAATATGTACTGTACATTTTAGATCTTATTTGTTCTTTCAGTTTCTCACACCAGAGAGACAACATGATGCTTAAACATGTCAGTCTGACTTATTTCACTTACGAATAAAGTCTCGAGTTGCATCCATTTGCTTATAAACATGGGTGAACATATATCATTGTGGTATGAGGTTTTCAGTTCTTCTGGGAAGATACCCAGAAGGGAGATACCTGAGCCAAATGGGACCTCCAATCCTAGTTTTTTGAGAAATCTTCGCACTGATTTCCACAGGGGTTACACCAGTCTACATTTCCATCAACAGTGGAAAAGGGTTCCTTTTTCCCCACAGCCTCTCCAGCACTTGTTGTTGGTTAATTTCTTAATGAGAGCCATTCTTACTGGGGTGAGATGGAATCTCAGGGTTGTTCTAATTTGCATCTCTCAAATGACCAATAATGTTGATATGTTTCTCAAACCCAGAGTCTTACTGATTTTTTCACTCAGCTTTTTTCTCTTTCTTTCTTTCCTTCTTTCCTCCAGCCTCTTCTTCGTATTTGTTTCCCTCAAATAATTACATTTGTCTTTCATTTCTTTTGAGTGCTGCAAAACTTTTTATCTCTTCTTTTTTCTATTCTTTAAATATTTCTGTCTGCATTCTTTTATCAAGGAAATCATCCTAGCATTTCTTTGAAACTGTACATAATGTTTTCTCAGTTCTTTCTGCATGTCTTCCAGAGCAGTGCAGTTTTCCTCTCCCACCATCATCTGTGGTAATACCTAGCTTCTATATGTAGTAGATTATCTCTTAATAGTCATTACTTACTGTCAATTCTGGCAAAAAAGAAAAAAAAAAGAAATGGCATGCAGAGCAGTAGAGAATGAGTGAGGATAGCATGCCTTGTTTAGTTGTTGGCTTTCAAGAGACAATATGGTCTCCAAAGTTTTAAGTCTTGGGCTCTTTGTGCTGGCATCTGAAGTTACGAGTGTGATCTCAAGTTGCATCCATTTGCGCATAACAGTCTCCAGTCTATCCTTCTTTATGGCTAAGTAGTATTCCATTGTGTAAAAAGACCACATCTTTTTTATCCATACTTCATTGATGGGCAGTTGGATTTTTCCAAGATTTAACTATCACACATTGTGCTGCTATACACATGGATACACATATATCACTGTGGTATGTTTTCAATTATTATGAGAAGATACCCAGAAGGAGAATAACTGGGTTGAATGAGACCTCCAGTACTGGATTATTGAGGAAGTAGCAGGTCTCCAAATTCACATGACTTGAAACGGAGGAGGGATCAGCAGAACTGTCCTTCAACTCCACTTTTCCGTGGTTCTGTGGTTAGAGAGCTCTCAGAGAAACACTGCCTGTTTCTCTCCTGGGCCATCTGTATTCTTTGATTTGACCAAATGTTCCCAGTTAAAGATCTTAGATGGTAGCTTTGACTTTCATTTTTCTTTCTCTTTAATTTCACAAGATTTCTAGTTTGTGGTTTTGAGAAGGCAAACAGAATCACTGAAACGACACCCAGGATTTGGGGGCAGATTTATTCACGTCTATGGGCACTGATCAAGATCATCCCCAGAATATCAGGCCCTGACCCCTGGTGGACTAAGGCCTTTATGAGATAAGCAAGCAGGAAGTACAGAGGCAGAATGGCTTGTGGGTTGGGGATTGGTTTATACAATGTGCATCACATTGACCAGTCATTTCTAAAAGACAGGAGCAACCCGAACTGAAACAGTAGCTGTTACCGGGGCAACTAAGAAGCTGAAGTATACTGGCTGGGGTGGGAGGCATTTTCTGTTACAGTTTGAACTTGAGACTTTTTTTTTTTAATTAAAGATGGAAAGTTTGTTTCGTTTTGTTTTGCTGTTTTTTTGGTGGGGGTCTTTTTGTTTCTATTACCATTAAATGTTTCAGTGAATTCTGAAAACAGTGGAGTAAAAATGTTTTACTCAGTTATGTTTAACTGGAACAGTTGATTTCTTCAGTGTTTCTTTCCTGAACCATTTTCCAAATGTTTGGTATGGCCAGGTAATCTGAACACTGAATGTGCATTTATCAAATGCTCGACATAAGAGATTGTCAACATGCTCAAAAGCTTCCAGGGAATAACATCAGAATGGTTGATCCTCTGTTCAAGGCACCACAGTTGTGATCAACAGGTTAATCAGGTCTATGTTTTCATCTGAGGCTCATAGTCTTCTTTTAAGGTTGCTTCTTATTGGCAGAATGCCTTTTCTCACAGCCTTCAGACTTGGACTCTTGCTTTCTCGCTGGCTGTCAGCTCTGGGTCTCCCTCAACTGCTCGGCTCCCTCCGGACTGTGATTCCCTACCCCATGGCCTGCTTCTCAGCATGGCAGTTTGAGGTAGGAGGAGCACTGTGAGTTTGAGGACAGCTTGGGCTACAACATGAGTGCAAGGCCGGCCTGAACTACATAGTGTGACCCTGCCTCAAAACACTAGGGCTGGGAGTTTGGCTCAGTGGCTTAAGTGCCTGTATGGCAGGCATGAGGTTCTGAGTTCCATCCCTGGTGCCACAAAAAAAAAAAAAAAAGAATATAAATAAATAAATAAAGACTGGCAGAAGGGAGTCTGTTTTGCTGTGACTCTGTCCCTTCAAGCCATGCCAGGACCCCACCCCCTGAATAGGCCAGGATGATATCCATCTGGCTTAACTCTATGTCAGCTGCCTAGGAACTCTAATTACACTGCCAAGATTACTTCAACTTTGTTGTATAACCTGGTTATAGATGGAAAATCTCATCATTTTCCTATGTCTTGCTCACATCAAGAAAAGGAATTATTGTACACCAGGAAGAAGGGATTTTGGGGGGCTGTCTCAAATAGTTTCCCTATCGTAATGCCTAGTCCTTCCTACCAAGTTAAACATTTCTTATATAGGCCTTTTTAAGTCCCATTTCTTTATGAATCCTCCAACGCTCACTGTGCAGTCAACAGAACTGAAACCTGTAAACCATGTGATTCCAGTGATTCCACTGGCAAGCAGCAGAGTTAGCCTTATTTCTCTTCTTTAGGCCTCTCTTCCTTTGTCAAGGTATATCAAGGTAGGAGCTTAATGTGGACATTGTTTTCAGATGTCTCTGGCTCTAACAGCTATAGGTACAAGTGAGATGTTTCCACTATGATCCCCTGGGCCACTCACTGAGGTTTGGGACAGGGAAATTCAGCTTTCATTAATCGCATACTGTCAGACTGAGTAAAATTGTGAACAAAATTTATAAGAATGTGAAAAAAAAATTGAACACCGTTGAGTTAGTCTAACCTTTTATCTTACAGATGACAAAAATAGGGCCCTCTCTCAGTCTACATCTCCAAGGCTGGGATGCAAGACAACAGTCTTGATGGAGGCGTGACTGTGAGGAGGCAGAGGAGAGTGACATTTCACAGTGGAGGAGCGAGCAGGGACCAAGGTCAGGTGTGGCAGGTCTGAATAATGCCCACAAAGTGTCTATGTCTTATTCTTGGAAACTGTAAATGTTACTTTACATGCCAAAAGGGACTTTTGCAGATGTGATTAAGGATTTTAAACAGGGAGATTATTCTGGATTATCCCAGTGGGTTCCATGTAATCACAAAGATCAGTATTAGATCAGAGATAAGGAAGCAACATGAAAAAGATGAGAAGCGGAGAAAGATTTGAAGATGTTACACTACTGGCTTTGAGTTAGAGGAAGGGTCCTTGAGCCAAGGGATGGAAGTGATGGAGCTCCAGAAGACAGAAAAAGTTGTTCCTTCAGAAATTGCAGAAGGAACCAGCCCTTTGGGCATTTTGACTATTGTGCAGATAAACTGATTTTGGATTTCTGACCTTTTATAAGAGAATTAACTTGTGTTGTTTCAAGTCACTAAGTTTGTAGTAATTTGTTGCAGCAATGAGAAACTACCACATCAGGCACTGGGGGGATGTGTATGTCCAGGGAACATGTTAAAACAGAACAGGGATTCTCAAACTTTGTGAATTATAACTGTTGGTAAGAAATAATTTTTTATCAATATCCAAGATAAGCAAGCATACAGTTGTGCACCTACACATGGAAAGAATTAAAAATTTGCAAAAATATTTGTTTCACAGAGTATACTGTTTTCTATATTATCTTATTGCATTATCTCACTTTTTAAAAAATGCAGGTGGGGATTCATTAGACTGATTTCATAATCCCTTAATGGCATTTGGGAAAAGAAACTTGGCCCTAAGAAGGATAGACTAGGATTCATCTGAGATGGGCTTTAAGTGTCAGTCTCCTGACATCGTATGGCAAATGTTCCTTCATGGTTTATAGTTGGTGTCTGTATTGGGTGATATGCTATGTACTCCCAAGTCCTCATACTTTTGATGGGGCTGAGTCTAGTGCTTGTGTTCAGTTTGTTGTCTAGCGCTGGGATTGGCAATATGAGCGTTGCACACACCCAGGGGTGGAGCTAAGATACATTGTAAGTGAAGGTGGGTCTTCCTCTTGCTTGTTTCTGCGCTTCCACCCTCTCTCTCTCTCTTACCAGCACGCCTTGCTGCTTGTGGCCACCGTGAATGGCTGTCCCGTCGTACCACGCTGCCTTGGAGCCAGCTAAGTAGGACTGAAACTTCTGAGAAACTGTAAGAATAAACCTTTCCCTCCCTAATTTTGGGCATCAGGTATTTTGTCTCGGCAACAAGCAAAAAGTAACTAAGACAGTGTCACTCCCACTGCTGCAGCATGTAGTAGGTAGAGGCCAAGGCTGCTCTTGCTAACCGCCCTCTAGTGCCCTCACAGCCCAAAATGTCAAGTCAACAAGGCCAAGGCTGAGAACTCTTCTCCCTGTGCATCTTCTCTTAGCCATGCTCATTTGGTTTCTTTTGAAACTTTCCCCCAAATGTGTTTCCCTTACTACGCCCTGTACTTCAGTGCCCCTACTACCTGGTATGAAACGTGACCAGCCCTCGTGTGTCAGGTTTGTGATGATAGCTGAATTTAAAAAAGAAGCTGTAACTCAAATAACATGTGTGAGATCTTGGGACACAGTGGCCTCTTCCAGGCTGTTACTGTCAGTGAACTAAACCGCACCACAAATTGTTTCAAACTTCCAAACTGCTGTGTGGCTCATTACTGCTATCTAAAAAAACCCTGATCTTTAGTTTCCATTTTACTACAACTGGATTTAAAGTAATTTGGAGATCCTTTGAACAAACATAGGTAACATTGGTCCACTGAAAACAGAAAAGAGAATGACTTCTACTTACAAAGCTGTTCAGAAGTTTTCTTCACACTAAAAATAACTTCACCCATGTCTCTAATTCTATATGGTTCATTGTAGGCACCAAAAGGCAGCTTAAGGGTAAAAAGAATAATCAGTAACTGGCTTCTGTTGTTTCCACAAATCACTGGTATAAAATATACCATATGTTTAGGAAATGACACCTAATTAAAGCCAAAGATCATAGCCACAGGACTAGCTCATAATGAGGAGTGGTAGGTACTGGAGATGGAATAGTGACTAAAAGATAAAAATAATTTATTTTATCCTTTGTATTATAAATTTTATAATTTATTTTATCCTTTATATTTTTCAGGGAAAAAAAATCTCACACGCATTGCTAATAATTGCATAACCAAGGATTTTGAGGTCAGGGTACTAGTATCTTTTCCTTTCCAAGGAACATGAAAGCACCAATAAAAATAAACTCCAGGAAGTGGAAGAAACATTAAAAAGAGAGTTTTGAACATATTAATTGGAATTCTTTCCTCCTGAAACTAAAATAGCTTGAGTATGGAAAGTACTGTGGTCTTATTCTGTGTTGCAGTGTGCCATCCTTCCTCAGCCTTCCGGGAGCCCAGCGCACTGGGGAGGGGAGGTCTTAGCCAACAAACAGTCAGGAGCAGGAACAGTTTAGGAAAGTGTCTGAAGAAGTTTCCAGATGGGCACGTTCCAAGCATGTTTGAAAGTGAAAAACCTTCTTTACTAGCCAGTCAGGTTACTTTTATGTTTGTATGAACTTCCACCTGAAGTAAAGGCACATAGTTAAAAGAAAACAAGACAAAAAGCTACAAAAAATACCATTCATGGAATGCTACTGACCTTGTTGTTGGCTCATATAATCATCAGTCATTCTATAAGTACCATTGCACTCCCACTTACAGATGAGGAAACTAAAGCTTAGAAAGATCATTAAGCTTACTAGGGTCCTAAGCCAGGATTAGAGAGTAGGTGTTTTGACTCTAGAGACCATACAGTGAATCCTCACTGGAGATGGTATTTTTTTTTGGGGAGGGGGGCAGTCTTGCTAAGCAATTTGGGCTAGCTTTGAAATCACTATATAACCCAGGCTGGCCTCAAACTCTCTGTGATCTTTCTGCCTCAGCCTCCTGAGTGCTGGGATTACAGGCTTGCACCGTGTCCAATGGATATGGGATTCTTAAGTGTGCATTAATTTTAAAAATCTATAGGTGCTTTCTAATCACTTCAGTCTACTCATTATCAAGAGACCAGTAGGCAAAGGAGTCCCTGCCAACCATTCTTGACAGGTAACTAAAGTCTGACCAAGAAAAGAAATGTCATTCAGAGTTCCATGAAGGATAGTTATCCTGACTCATCTAGTGGAAATCCCAGCCACATTGGAGTAAGGTTTCATTAAGTCTTTATGATACCTGTATAAACAAATAAATGAATAAAATAAAAGACAGAAGGGGGGGAGAGAGAGGTAAGAGGAGTGAAAATGATCAAGACATGTTATATGTATGCACCAACTCCCTAAAACCAAACATCACTATTTTGTATTACTAACATGCACCCCCCCCCAAAAAAAAAAAAGCTACTGCTACTTGTTCCTCCAGAAGAGTCACACATTTCCTTTCTGGGACATGAGACCTCAGTACACCTAGATCCTGCAGTTGTGAGGACCAGAAGTAAAAATTCCCCAAGTAGGTCATTTTAAGTAATTTAACTGAGGCTACTCTTATTTCCACCCCCTTGGCACCTGGTCCTATGTAGCTTGCCTGTTGAGATACAGCACCACATAATGGTTATTGACTTTGGGTGTATACTACAGCCGTAAGAATGCTGCTTCTCCTTTGCAGGGTATCATGTCCATGTTGGTGCTCAGGTGTGCCACTAAAAGACCATGCCATCACCCTCTCACTCCAGGAATTTGTTTTGTGGCATACTGTCAGACCACTTGATCTCCTGGATCTGTATTCACTGCTGAATCTCCTTTGCTGGAGAGTGGATTCCTTTTTGATATTATACAGTACCCTATATAAGTCAATCAAATTTTTTGTAAGTCCTTAGAAAGGGAAGTTAGCTGAGGCCATGCAGCTAGGAAGGGCAAGAATAGATACCTACCCAGAATGTATTGATTCCAGTCAGGATTAATTTGTTTCCCTTTCCATGATGCAAGGGGTCCAATGTCACCCGGGACCAAGTGGCTAATTGGTTTCCTGAAGGGAAAGTGTACAGCAAAACTAAGCCTTTATCTGTTACTGGTAGATGGGATATTTGATAGAAGATGCAGTTAGATCAGCACTGGTGAGTAGGAGACTATACTGTTAAGCCCATGTGTATCTTTTATCACCAATTCTATGGTTTCTCCATTTAATTTCCCATTGTGCCAATGCTACAGTGACTGCTGACAGAGGCAGACTAACATCTTGATGAATCACACTGCCTCCTCAATTATGTACTGTCTGTTGCATGAGTGAACTCAGGGGTCACTGGGGAAAATTCTGGAGTTCAAAGGCTAAAGAACCAGGAGTCTCATATCAAAGGTCAAGGGCAAGAGAAAATGTGCTCCAGTCCAGAAGTAAAATCCAGACAGAGGTCTACCCCATCCTTCTGGATATATTCAGTGATTTAATTCTGTTTCATCCAGGATCTCAGTCAATTAGATACTACCTGCCCACATTCAGGTCATATCTTACCTACTCAGTTTTCTGAACTATACACCTGTCTTCTTTGGAAAGTCTATCACAGATGCATGATCTATCTCTATCTCTGTCTCTATCTCTAGACACAGCTTCACTCAGTCAATAACCAAAATTAACCATCACTCATCTCCATGCACATTGAAGCTCTGCTCACTGGAAGGGCTTCCCTCACCACTGTCTTATCCAGGAGCTGAAGCAAATGCCCTGGTCAGCAGTCGGGAGTGAAACTGGCCAGCGAAGCTTACTTATGCCCGCTGGCTCCACCTGATCCTAGGTACCATTGCCATCTTATCACAGATCATTGCTGAGTCTGCCTAACCTCGTGATTTTGTGGGTTTGAGATCTTAGTTCTGGATCTATGACTCCTTGTATCCATCGGGGGCCAGCAGCCTAAGGAATTATTTTTTAAAAGGTCCCACTACAAGTGGCATGGCTTGGTTACAAAATCCAACAGGGCCTGTACTATTACTTTCCACCTGAAAAGTGCTCATACACACCACACAGTTTCCTTTTCCACAGCTGGCAGCTCTCACATCATTGGATAAGCCTGGTAGTAGAGGGAATGAAGAAGAATCACTTTTGTAGTCTGAACCTACTACAGAAGGTGTTTCTGCTCTGAGCTCACTCAAGTTAAGAATCTGTTGGTATCAATGGGATGAAATAGTGCTTCTAGTATGAAATATAGTGCCTTCAGAATCCAAAAAGACAGACTTGTCTGAGTGGAGAAATTAATAAAGTACAATATTACTATGATATTATAGATCACTGGATTCTTAAAAATTCACTGATATGGCAGATCCCCCAAATCTTCACAGGGTTTATCTGCCAACCATGGAAGGTATATGCCTCACTAAAGTCCACAATAAACTTGGCAATTCTTGCTCATCCAATCCATGTTATCAATATATGATCAATGTGATCTTATGTTCAGAAGATCCATATCCTTTCTGACTGTACAATGGCCCAGGGCAGGTGAAGTCACATTTACAGTGTACTGCTATGTACCCAGAGCAAAAGTGATCTTTCCAACCCTCCCTAATGTGAGTGGAAACAGGTATTTACAGATCAATGACCACATACTCTCCACAGGAGGCTTTCTTAATTCGCTCTGACAAAGACCTCATATCTGGTGCAGCAGCTATAATTAGGCCTGCAAACTGGTCAAGTTTGTAGCAGTGCATTGTCACCCCCCAGAATCCATCTAGAGGGAACAGACTTGTCAGTTAAACTAGGATATGATAGAGGCCACTATTTCTGAATCTTTAGGTCTTTAACCTCTACTCTTTTCCCCAAATTGCAGTATTGCTAGTTATACTAATCTGGTTAAGAGAGTAGGGGCAGCTTCAAAGATTCCAATTAGTCTTTCTACAGTAACTCATCCCACAGATCACTATAATAATTTTTCAAACACTGTGTTCATACCAATTAGATATATTCAAGGGTGAGGAAAATTATCACAAGGTAGATCTGTGAATCCAATGGACTCATTATGAACTAAACCCAGGCCAGGCCCAATTTATTATTTAGCCTCCATATGTTCTCCACTGTTGTGGGGAAATGGGCATGAAAACTGTGCCCAATAATCAAAATATTGGATATTTTCCATCTTCTGGTATTCAGTTACCTGAATGAGTTGCTTTTGAGAAACAATAAGAAAAAACCATCAACTTATGTACTTGCTGTAGTGTTCATTCAGAGTTTCCTCCCAGAGACTCGACTTTTTTGTCAGTTAGTTAATTCTGGGCCTGAAAACTGATTGAGAAAAAGAAACTGGACAGAGATCCATGATTTTTTATTGTGACAGCTGCTTTCAGTCTTCTGATTATCCAATCTTGATTTGCTTCAATTGTTTAGAATGAGCAAAGGTGCCCTCACTGGCTGTCCATCTATTTTGCCCCTTTGGAAGAGTTGAATGTTCCTTTATCCACCTTTGTAGCTCACTGCCTATCACACTGACCTCACAGTTCTTTAATTTACCCACTTTGCTCCTGGCCTCCTGAGTGCTAGGATTACAGGCATGCACCACCATGCCTGCTAGGGTTCTTTTAAACAGAACATTCTCATTACTCCGGCAAATGGAACTACCACTGGGTCCTCCTGCCCTGTGTAACACATTCACTCTAACACACATACTCCTCTGAGCTTCTCCATCCTTTATGCCATTTGGCAGTTCTGGTTATACTTCCCTTAGCTGGCTCAAGCTGTGACTCAGATTCCCTCCTAGCTGTACGTCAGCACTCTTCCAAAGTGTTAATTTTTTTAAAATTTTAGAGAATGCTTATATAGAAACTTTCATCCAACTTAAGTTCCTTTTCCCTGATCCAGAACCCACAGTATCCAGGCCTACATATACTTTCTCAGATCTTCCAGATTTGTTTTCACAAGGTTCTGTCATCAGAATCTCGTGGCTATGCCAAAACATTATCAGGTATCTCCTGAAAGTGGCTTGCCAATTAAACATTACTGGGTTCTGGGCTGCCCACTTCTTTTGGAGTTGGATTCTAGGTTCTTCTTATCCCAATCAAAGAATTGAATGAAACTAGCAAAAAGCAGTGGCAAAGTTTACTTGAAAAAGTAAAGTGAAGAATGAAGGAGAACTTGGGCCAAATAAAAGAGGAAAAAGCAAAAGAATACCCTGGAGAAAGTAGGGTGGGCTATTGTGAGGAAAGTCACAATAACAAGCTCTTCTTGGCATCTGTGTCCTTTTATACTGTCCAAATTTCAAGAAAACTCTGAACATCTCTACATATGGGTCCTGAGAGGCAGTGCTGGAATACTACATCTCAGACTGATGTCAGGTCTAGGCTGCTGGAAACTTGCTCGAGTTCTCATGAGAAACCCACATAAAGAACTTTGGGAACTGTTCTGTCCATGTGTCTTGGGATTTATTTCCCCAGCCAGTTCGGCCACACCCTAATCTCCTGTCTCAGGATAATGCAAAGAGAAGAATTAAATTGTAAGGCACTCACAAGTATGGCCTCAACTAATACTATGGGTAGCACTGGAGCTAGGATGTACTTTTAGAGCTGTCCTGTCTTAGCCAAGGTGACTAGAGTTTTACAGTTTGGATGCAGGATGTCTGGGTGAACTGCTGGCAGCAGTTTTCAGAGGACAAATCAGCTAAGTGCTCACAGCCAGCAGCTGAGGAACTGACAGCCTACACAGTGATGGCTGTACACTATAGCATCCACTAGACAAACTCAAGCACCTTCTCCTTTGCTGTACCTCCCAACCCACACACAGTCTCAGGATGAAAGTTCCACCAACATTGTGATTAATGAAAACAACTGGGAGTGAAGGGGATGGGGTGGGTCTTTTTTGTCTTTTTTGTTGTACAGTCAGCTATTTTAAAGTAATGTGAAATGGCTCCTCACGGGGTGATCATAGTACCAACTCATTACATAGTTGATTTGCTTTGCTTTTAATTTTTTTTTTTCTTTTTTGAGACAAGGTCTCACTATGCAGTTCAGGCTGACCTTGAGCTCATTTTGCAACCCGGGCTGGTCTTGAACTTGCAACAATCCTCCTGCCTCAGCCTCCGAGTGCTGGGATTACAGGTGTGTGCCACCATGCCCAGCTTGCTTTGTTTTTAATTTTCAGGGATTACTCACTCAAAATTTAATTTTGTTTACTAATTATGTAAATTAAAATTGTTCCAAAATAAGTTACTTCAGAATTTAGCTTTTATCCCTAATCTTCTATTGCTTCTTCTCTCTCACTATAGATATATATTAAAATATGCATGGTTTATCCTTCTATAGAAAGTAGCTTACTTAGCTTATGAGTAAGGCAGCTAGCTAAGGGAAGGATCTGAGGTAGCACTGGGTGACCAGCCACATTGATAATTAAAATAATAGACAGTGAGCTAGAACTTGGGACCAAGAATGAACTTTCTCAAGCCCAGTCTCTTCTAGGGAATTGCAGTCACTTTCTACCTTCACTTTCTTGGTTTCTAGAAATTTTTTTAAAATTTTATTTAAAAGAAAATAGACACAGAAGATAGAAACAAAAAGCATGAAAGACAAACAACAACAACGACAGATCTGATACAATTACACTGTAGGTTTACACTTTGAGGTGGTTGAAGTTTGACAGTAGTTACAATATTACATATCGTTACCTTCATAGGGGTTGATCATACTGACAGACATAGACACGCAAGGTTTATCAATTCAGGAATATTAATTTTCTTTTTCAATAGCTAATGTACCCAGCAATACAGTTTTTTTTAGCTGTCTTATTTATGCATATTTATAAATTTATGTCTTTTTCCCTTCCTTTCTTCCTTTTCCCTTAGAGTGACTCTTGTTATCATTGAAATAACTACCCATAATATCAGGTCTAATATGATCAAGCTAAATAGTTCAGAGTGAAGCCTATAAAGGATAAAAGAATGGTCATACTTAAGAGAAACAAAAAAACTAAAGGATTCAACTAACAACAACAACATATCCTATACTGTAAAATTATAGGTTTAGGACTTTAGATGGTTGGAATTTTACAGTGGTTGCAACATTGTATATTACCATTAAGGGGGCTGTTCAGATG